>CM069906.1:139345403-139403626 GCA_036172215.1 Camellia granthamiana | reverse complement strand
TTGGGTTCTAGCTACTACAGTTCGGACTCCTGTCACGATTCTGTATCTAGTCTCGCAAAGTGCAATGTAAGACTGATAAATCACCAAAGAGTCCAAATCTGACAAATCGTTTTGGAAAATTGATTTTGATCAAGAAGTGCCAAACATGAACTGCTTTGCCAGATTACAGAGTCGCCACCTAAATATTTTGTCTTTGGAAAATTTAGGAAACCCTGACTCGTGCCTAAGGCCACGTGTCCGTCATCACCAAAGTTGCCTTGGCTCGGGAACTTGGGTACGAGAGGAGAAGGTCCTGAAATGAGCACCTCCGCTCAAAGGATCAGCCTCTACTAAACATGATATGTTGTTTTGAAAACACATGTATTCTTATTCCGGTTTATTAGCTAACCTTACTATGTGATGCGCACAGCATACAAATATAGACTAAATCACTCAATTTGGAACAAAACATCTCATGTTTGTTTTTCGAAAATGGTTTGAAAGTACTACTCGCAAGTAGGCTAAAACACGGATTTGCCACCAAACAAGGTGGGCTTAAAACATGATGATTTGCCACTTCAAGTGGGCTTAAAACTCACATTTTGATGAATTGTTCCAATTCAAGCAATGAAACCTTCATCCACAGGCATTCATGCAGTTTAGCATTTAAGCAAATAGCCTCATCGCAAGCATGTTATCATGGCAGTCACTTACACACATGCAAGGATGATAAAGCGTAAACACTCACAGTGTACTCTGAGTCAAAACAGAAAACTAGTTAGTAATCATGTATGATCCTAGCTATGTTAAGGTGCCTAATGCAACACATGCAAAAATGCAACTAAAATAGGCTCGGCTATCTAGAATGGCATATGAATGCAACACTTGATAACATGCTTTGAAACACGTATTCAGGAAAGTGTATTGAAATACAATGTAGTTTGAATGATGCGCCGAGCCCGGTGCATGCAAGACAAATGAATGATGCGCGCATGCAAAGCATAAGTATGCTAATTGAAACATGCCCTAAAACTAACTATCGAAAGTTGGTAAATAAAATGGAGAAAGACGTGGGGTTGGAAGACATTCACACACACACGCACACTTATTACAATTGCCCTCTCGACGGAGGGTCCGAATGAAAGAGAGCTAACTAGCTACGCTAATTAAGCTAACTATTACAAATCACAACTAATTAACTAATTAATTAACTAATTATAAACACAAATGAATAGCTAAACTCATTAACTATCTAAGTATAGAATCGAAGAGTTAACCATCTAAGCAAAGCAGTTAAAAGGAGCCTCAGAGCGAGGAATGCGTGCATGCTCGGTTGCTTCTTCCCAAAATCTTGTCGCCTTGCCACCGGTTGTCTCTGTTTGCATTCACTCTGATTCCTGAACACTGAACCAATTCCCAGACTGCTTCTGCTCCAGAACAAGAATCACTTTGAACCATGTTCAAGCCGGTGGACTGTCGGCCACCAGGGGAGGCTATAGGCCACCTGTCGGCCACTTAAGGAGGCAGTGGGCCACTTAAAAGTGGCCGGTCGGCCAGTTGCTTCTGCACACTCCATATTCCTGCAAACAGAGTTCAACAAGGGCAAAGCAAGGCATTTGCAGGGTATGTGTGTACAACCAACCTCCTTATCATTTCTCGAGCTCAAAGGAGTGTGGTACTCGACTCTCGGGCCACCAACCGAGCATCACAGTGCACGATGGCCGAGAAGCTGAGTTTGTACAAGTTAATGAATGCACAAGTAACACACGAGACTCAAGAGGCCTCCACCCTATCATGCACAATCAAGGGGGACGGCGACTAAGAAATGAGGCACGTTTCATCACTTCAAGTATGAAACGTCCATCATTTCTCGTGTTTGGATTAACGTCCAATCCAAACACATGCAATGCAACACACATGCAAACAACATGCTTATCTATCAATGCTAGAGTGGCATGCACAAGGCTCTATCATGTAAGCAATGCATGCAAAACATGTTAAGGGACTAAGAACACTAAATCAAGTGAAGAACATTACACATGAGGCATGCACTATCCATCTCAAATGGTCAAACCAACTATGGACAGACCTACACCATGCCAAAACAGTGGCAAAATTGTGCTGCAAATGAAACACCAAAAGCTACAACAACATGCTCATGCATTGGCTCGCAAGCTAAGCATTTAAACATAACTCTCAAACACAATGAAAGAATGATAAACAAGAGAGTATGGCAGAGATATAGGCATTGAAATCATATGCCAAATGATAACATATCATGCAAATAATGCAAGTATAGCATGTTAGGATCCTTAAGCATTAAAGCTAGTGAGGTACACAACACTAGGACTATATAATATAATGCTCAATGGATTAAACCAACCCTAGACAGACCTAAGGCAGGTCAAAACAGTACCAAAAACATGCTAGGCTCGCATCATAGATGGCAAGAAAGATACGCTCATGCATTGGCTCACAAGCTAGGCATTTAAACACAACTCTCAAACACAATGAAAGAGTGATAAACATGAGAATATGACAGAAGTTTATGCTCTGAATTTACATGCCAAATGATGCTATATCACACAAATGTCACAAGTAAGGCATGCTAAGGGTCTCAAAACACAAGACTAGCAAAGCCAATCACACTATGGCCCTACAAGGCAAGCCATACATGACCAAGACCACTTGGAACAGAGTTTAAACATGCTAAATGAAGGCCAAAAGCATGCTGAAATGGAGCCAAAACAAGCTAGAATGATGGGCCAAAACACTAAGCATGCTAGGCTAGTGAGTGAGATTGCACTACAAGTACAAAAAGCAAACAAGAGGTGACCTCACCAACCAAAATCAGAGCTAAAGCATGTTAAAATAACACCAAAAATATGCTGGAGTGAAGCCAAAACATGCTAGAATAATATGCCAAATCATAAAGCATGTTAGGCTTATGAGTAGGATTGCACTACAAGTGCATGAAGCATACATAAGGTGACTCAACCAAGCCAAAACATAGCTACAACATATTGAAATAAGACCAAAAATAGGCTGAGACCAGGCCAACACATGCTAGAAAAATATGCTCAAGTGTGAGGCCATCAACACAAGCAATCAAGACACAAGGATAGGGGATGACCCCCTCTTATTTGGGACCTCAAAACTACCTTTCCACCACTGAAATTCCTCTAGAATTCAGTGGTTAAAAGGCCAAAAAGAGATGATCTCAAAGGCCTTAAGAGATGGCACAAAGCAAAGCGAAACAAGCCACCAAAGGGGGTAGACCACCCCTAACTCAAACAAGGCCTTAAACAACCATTTTAAACACCTGAAAACAAAGCTTTTTGTAGTTGAAAGATAGGCCTAAAATAGCATGCAAAGGTGGCTAAGCTTGTATACAAAAATAAGCTTAAAAGAGGATAAAGGGATTACCTTTGAAGCACAGCAACAACATCAATTTCTTGAGCCAAAAACCAGCTTTTAGGCTCCAAACAAGACCCTTAAGCACCTCAGCAACAAAGTAGGAGTGTTTGGCTAAGAGGTTGTGTGCAAATATGTGAAGAAAATCCAATTTCAAGCACAATATATATATATAGAGAGAGAGAGAGATAGAGAGAGAGAGAGAGAGAGAGAGAGAGAGAAATAGAGAGAGAGTAGATTTTTTGCTCTCCAAAAATCTGATCCTCTGGAAAGGGAGAGAGAGCTCCCCTCTTATAGAAGAAGCAAGCATAAGCTTGCTTGACAAGCTAAAGACTTGTTTCAATCCCTTCATACACGTGTATGGAGGATAGCCTCAATGCTCAACAACTGGCACAGCTGGCACCAAAAATATCTGCAAAAGCAGAAAAATGGCTGTAGGCCACTTCAAGTGGCCTACAGGAGGAAAAAGTGGCCTACAACCACCAAAAGTAGCCGACAGGCCCTCCCCTCCCTCTAGACAAGGGTTAACAAGGTATGGTCCAAAAACAAACCAAGAGGAAGGGATCCAAGAGTCCCCGAGACAAGGCGCCCAGCCGAAAGCCTCGGAAACTAGCCTACGGGCCACCGCAAGTGGCCTATAAGAGAGAAAAGTAGCTTACAGCTACAAAAAGTGGCCTATAGGCCTCTCTCTCCCTCCAGGCAAAGGCACCAAGGCAATGGTCCAAAAACAAACCAAGAAGAAGAGAGTTAAGAGGTCCCGAGACAAGGCGCTCAGCCGAAAGCCTCGGAAACTCAAAACGAGCACAAATATGCGCAATCACCGAGTGCACAAACGATGACGTCTGAGTCTTAAGGTCGGTCAAAAATGGGGTGTCTACAGTTGCCCCTCTTTGACAGAACTCGGAAGTCATGAAATGACGGGAGTGAATGTCAAAACCCAGAGACGACCCATTTTGAAGACAGGTCAAACTTTTGGAACCAAACATTCTCTGCTCGAGCCAAAGTTTAATGTAATCAAATGAATTGATATGCCAATTTTACAAGATGAATATAAATGCTTTTATTCCAATTCATCATACAAGGAATAACACAATTCCCTCTTCTCAAGTATCATCGACAATTAGTTATTTCAAGACTATTTCAACGTTTTGAACAATAATTTCCAAAATGAACAAAAATTCTCATATTTCCTGAAATTCATCATTTATATAAATATAAATAAGAAATTTTCCAAACATCCATTTATTTTGACACACAAAATATACATAACAATATCATTCATGGATTTTCAGTCTCATTTACAAAAAATCCCCAAATTCTTAGTTTTCTCACCAAAATTATACAACTCATATCTTTTGAAAGAAAACTTTCCAAAATCATCTTTTCTTCAATCAACGAAGAACAAAACCCATAAGATCATTTTAAAAGAACAAGAGACAAACTAACTTTCAAAATCGCTCAACTTCTTGAATCAACAATCAGTTTTCAAAGCTATCGAAAGATGATTTCGAAAATCATATAGATCTTGCAAAAATATATATATATAACTTTAAGAAAATCCCTACCTCAAGTTTTGAAAAAGAAATGAGATGAAACCTACAAAATCAACGTTGTCAAAACTCGATCTTCACTGCACACAACAAAGCCCTCGAGAAGTTAACCAACTTTGATGAAGAGCCTATGGCAGAACTCTAATGGATCTTGAGAAATCAAGGTTTTGATCCAATTTGGAGTAGGGAAATGTAGAGAGAATGGAGAGGAAAGGGTTTTTAAAGAGAGAAAAATATACAAAAGTGATCTGAAATATCAGATTCACAAAGTGATATAACGTTGTCCACTCGAGCGTGGAAAGCCCCGCTCGAGCATCAAATACACTTTCCCAGTACTTTTGAAGACAGGTCAAACTTCTGGCACCAAACGTTCTCTCCTCGAGCACATAAACGGCCGCTTGAGCGGACAAGCAACTTCTAATGCATTTTGCATTTTTGCTTCGGCGGTGCTGCCCCTCAACCCCACTAGGGCGCTGCCCTAGGACCCACCAAGGGGCGCTGCACCCTGGACCCCCGCAAGCTGACCGAGCAGCTCAATCCCCGACATACTCAGCGAAGTGGAAAAAACTGGGATCGCTACAATCTTCTCCCCTTAAAGAATTTCATCCCCGAAATTTCAAATCAAATTACCCAAACAAAGGGGTTTCTAGCGATCACAACCACGCTATTTCATTTTCAAATCACAATACTAACTCTCAACCAAATTCCACCATTTCCACCATGGTTATCTCATTAACAACAACCTCCCAAATACGCATAAACATGAAATTTCCCAAAAAGTAATGGCAACTCTTAACAACCTTGTGCTTAAAACAAAGCACATATCAACATGTGGTTAACAATTTTAAATACGTTTCTCTCAACACTATGGAATATTACAAAGAAAAGCAACTTAAGCATTTTCAAAAAATCCGGATATTTGGAGCGGACTTCCGCCTCCTGCTCGCACGTCGTTTCTTCAACCCCATGGTGTCTCCACAGCACCTTTACCAACGGTATAGTTTTGACCCGTAGCACTTGCTGTCGGGTATCTAATATTTGAACCGGTCGTTCTTCATAAGAGGCATCCTCATCTACCTCCAAGTCAACCCAATCAAGCACATGAGAAGGGTCGGGTTTATACTTCCTAAGCATAGATACATGAAATACATTGTGAACTCCCGAAAGTTGTGGCAATAAAGCTAACCGGTATGCCACTTCCCCAATTCGCTCTAAGATCTCAAAAGGCCCAATGAACCTTGAAGATAATTTATCACTCTTACCAAATCTCATCAAACCCCGCCTTGGTGAGATTTTTAGAAATACATAGTCACCAACTTCAAAAGATAAAGGTCGTCTCCTCTTATCGGCATAACTCTTTTGTCGGCTTTGGGCTGTAGCTAACCTCTTCTGAATGAGAACAACTTTCTCGGTTGTCTCTCTAACAATTTCCAGACCCAATAACGGTGCATCACCCACTTCGGCCCAACAAACCGATGATCTATAAGGTCAGCCATACAAAGCCTCAAATGGTGACATCCCAATACTAGCTTGATAACTATTGTTGTAAGCAAACTCAATCAATGGTAAGTGCATTTATATAAAAAATTAAGATAATCAAAGATCGATAGTTATATATTTAAATCATATTTGAATTGCATGAACAACAATTACAATTTCAAGAGTAGCCGTATACTTTTGTAATATAAAAATGATTCAAAAATATATTTACTGATATCTGATCAGCTTCATTTTTTGCATAATTATTTTATTTAATGATTACTAAAAAGTGAATAGTTCGAATCACTTAGATCAGTCCCAAAATGAACTCATTAAGTACAAACATTTACCCAAATTGAAATAACTAATTTGAGAGAATCCAAATTCTTCCTTAAAATTGTTAGTTACAACTCAACGTAGTTATGATTAATTACTCACATTAATTTTTTAAGTTTAATAATTAAAATTAAAAATGCATACATAATATGTAATCTTTTACAAAAATGTTATAAATTATGAATTTTTATTTTAAAATTTATCGTGAAAGTTAGGTGTATGATGTAAATTTAAAATTAGTGAAATACTGACAATGAATGTGATCTATAGATTTACTCTTCTAAATAAATAGTATTGTTAAATTTTTTCAAGATCCAAAAAAATTGGCTTGGTTTGGCAATGCAAAAAATAAGCAATTTATTAGTTTATTAGCTTTTTATTTATTTAGATCATATCATCTATTTACTTTTTTATACATCTTTTCATAATAAATAAAAAAATCAAAAAAAAAATAAATAAATAAACATTTCCAAACCAAGCCTAGACTTCTAGAAGTCACTTTTAATTTTACTCGGAGTGAGTTGATACTTTATGTGTCAACACTTTTTTTATTTAAATTTGATATATAAAAAAAAATAAGGATTGAATGCCAATTTTTTTTTTTTTTTTTAATTTTATACCTAAATTGGTTAAATGAGATTTTTGAAATAGATGAGGCATTTTCAAGAAAAAAAATTAATGAAAATTTTAATTTTTATTATTGGAGTTAGTTATATCAAATCAAATTTTTTTATCTAAATTGTTAAATAATTTTTTTTATTATAAAAAAGTCAAAATTGAAGAATCCAACTCATTTATCAGAGCATCTCTATCAAACTTATTATTTTTAATTTTCAGATAAAATAGTTAGTGTATAACTAAATTTTACCTCCACCAAACTAGCTATCAAGTTAATAATTTTAGTTTTAGTGATTTTGGCTTAACAAATGTAGCTAGTGGTTTCACCTGGTCAAATATTAAAAAAATATTATTTTTCATATTTTGAAATTAATTGTGTTAAATTTATAAAAACTAATTCTAAATTAAAATGAATAAAAATAATATAAAAAATAAAGAATTTATTGAACAATGTATTTAAAAATGTCTAACCCAAAATATAAAATAAAAAAAATTAAATCAAAATATAACAAATTTTTAATTAATATGATGGAGATACTTGAACTGTTCAAAGTGTCCCACATTACTGAGGGACTTTTCCCAAAATAAGCCAAAATACCAAGCTATTTCTCAAATTAGGCCTAGTTTTAATGGATTTTTCAAAATAAGCTAAAATGTGGTTACAAACCACGCTTTCACCGGTTTTGTGGCCCTCCCGTGAAAAATTTGTAAAATCGTAAAAGCGTGATTACAAACCATACTTTTAATTAAAAAAACGTGATTATAAACCACACTTTTAAGTAAAATTTAGTTTTTTTTTCAAAAAACGTGATTGCGAACCACGCTTTTACTGTTGAAATGTAAAAACGTGTTTTGAAAACACGTTTTCAATACAAACCAACCCACACTCTGACACACACACCCACAACACTCACGCACATCAACTATATAATTGAAACAATATAATTTTTATATATAATAACAATTAAATATATATAATAATTTATAATAGTAAATAATAATCAACTATATAATTTTTATAATTTTTGTAAATATAATTATTTTTATATAATTTTTATCTTTCGGGTGGTTAGAAATAATTTTTTACAAATTAAATTGAAACAACCATACGTATGTATATAACCTGCCCAAAAGTTAAAATGATAATTATTTTTTACCCTTAAATGATAATTATTTTTTATTTTTTATTTCTTAACCAAATTAATTTTTAATTTTTTTAAAAAAATTCTAAAAATCAAATCATACATAACCTAAAAATCTTTTGATAAATGACTTACATACTTATGGTTTAAGGGTAAAAATTTTTAGGTTATGGATGGTTTGATTTATCATTTAAGTCATTTATCAAAATCTTTACCCTTAAACCATACGTATGTAAGTCATTTATTAAAAGATTTTTAGGTTATGTATGATTTGATTTTTAGAATTTTTTTTTAAAAAAATTAAAAATTAATTTGGTTAAGAAATAACAAATAAAAAATAATTATCATTTAAGGGTAAAAAATAATTATCATTTTAACTTTTGGGCAGGTTATATATAAACGTATGGTTGTTTCAATTTAATTTGTAAAAAAATATTTCTAACAACTCGAAAGATAAAAATTATATAAAAATGATTTATATTTACAAAAATTATAAAAATTATATAGTTGATTATTATTTGTTATTATAAATTATTATTGTATATATTTAATTATTATTATATAAAAATTATATTGTTTCAATTATATAGTTGATGTGCGTGCGTGTTGTGGGTGTGTGTATCAGAGTGTGAGTTGGTTTGTATTGAAAACGTGTGTTCAAAACACGTTTTTACATTTCAACAGTAAAAACGTGATTCGCAACCACGCTTTTTGAAAAAAAATAAATTTTACTTAAAAAACCACGCTTTCTTAATTAAAAGCGTAGTTTATAACCACGCTTTTATGATTTTACAAATTTTTCACTGGAGGGCCATAAAAACGGTGAAAGCGTGGTTTGTAACCATGTTTTAGCTTATTTTGGGAAATCCGTCAAAATTATGCCTAATTTGGGAAATTGCTTGGTATTTTGGCTTATTTTGGGAAAAGCCCCCATTACTGAGGGTTCATTTGGGTTTGGGTTATTTTAGTCACAAAAAGACAAAATAAGTTTTTTAACCTAATAAGATAAAATATCATATTCAAACCATAATCATTTCCTTTTTTCTCTCACAAAAGTCAAAAAAGTCAAAAAATTCATCCTAAACGAGACTTTTTAACAACAATGATAGAGATCACTAATTTTTGAGCTCTAAAAAGAGCACTAATGACATGGCACTCAATAAAAAAAGAAAAAAGAAAAATGCTTGGGAGCACTAAAAATGGAGCACTAGGGGGAGCACTAATGATGTGGCAGTGGGTCCCGCCTACTTTCTATGCCTTGTTTTCTTTTTTTTCTTTTTTTTTGTATCATTCCCGATGCATTAGTGCTATTAGTGGTGTATTTTTTAGTGGTCTAAATCATTATTGAAGAAAAAAATACAATACCAAGGCTAAAACATCAAATCATTCATGGTGAGACCCATTACCACATCATTAGTGATAGCACTAATTAGTGCTCTCACTCATTTTCCACTTTTTAATACCAAACTAAAATAATAAAAAAATCAAAAAAATCAAGGGTAAACTACCAATAGGTCCTACTTTAGAGACTTATTACCCAATAGGTCCTACTTTGGAGACTTATTACCCATTAAGTCCTATTTGATAAATTTATTAAGTGATAAAGATAAATTTATCAGTCTTTTTTTTTATGAATAAATTTATAGTGATAAATTTATCAATCTCTTTGTTTTTATGAATAAATTTTTAGTGATAAATTTATCAATATCTTATTTTTATAGTGTTAAATTTATTAGTTAGGACCTGTAGGTAAATAAGTTTAGTTAATAGGACTAATTGGTAAGTACCCCAAAAATCAACCCACTTTCAAACGAAAGCTAATCAATCCAACTAGGAAAATGAGTGGGAGCACTAATGATGTGGCAGTAGGTCTCACCATGAATGATTTGATGTTTTGGCCTTGATGTTGTATTTTTTTTCTTTTTTTATTAAGTGTAATGTCGTTAATAACCTTTTTAGAACTCCAAAATTAGTGGTCTCTATCATTGTTGAACCAACTAAACATGACTACACAAGTCATGATCCCAAAAGTCAGCTTTTTTTTTTTTTTTTTTTTTTTGTTTTTTGTTTTCTTACACAATTATTTTTTCAAATCTCCACTCTATATTTATCACTATCGCTTCTTCAAGTGAAAACATCACAAAGACTAGAGAGACAAAGAGCACATAAGAGTTGTGCAGAGAAATAAAAAAATGGAGACGAAGGAAAAGAATCCCAACAACAAAGCCCCTCATGTCCTAGTCCTCCCCTTCCCAGCCCAAGGCCACATCAACCCAATGCTCCAATTCTGCAAACGTTTAGTCTCCAAAAACATCAAAGCCACACTTGCTAACACCATCTCTATCTCCACCTCCATCCACTCAAACCCCACCAACACCAACACCACCACCACCACCACTTCCCCAATCGATGTCTACACGATCTCCGACGGCTACGACCACGGTGGCCTCGCTAAAGCAGAGAGCCCCGCCGCCTACTTAAAAAAATTCCGAGTGGTTGGGTCTCAAACTCTGGCCGATCTCATCAACAAACTAGCCCATATAGGCCACCCTGTGGATGCTCTAGTTTATGATGCGTTTTTGCCATGGGCACTTGATGTTGCAAAGCAATTTGGAATAGTTGGAGCAGTGTTCTTCACTCAATCTTGTGCTGTTAATAGCATATATTATCATGTCTATGAGGGGATTCTTTCACTTCCTCTTTCAGGGGAGACTGTTTTGGTTCCTGGATTGCCACAGCTTCAGCCATGGGAGATGCCTTCGTTTGTGTATTCATATGGGTCGTATCCTGCTTTCTATGACATG
The DNA here is from genome assembly GCA_036172215.1 of Camellia granthamiana. Taxonomy (NCBI): domain Eukaryota; kingdom Viridiplantae; phylum Streptophyta; class Magnoliopsida; order Ericales; family Theaceae; genus Camellia; species Camellia granthamiana. The sequence continues at coordinate 139,392,304 of CM069906.1, read as the reverse complement.
CTTATCAATCAGTTTTCTAATATTCAGAAAGCAGATTGGGTCTTTTTCAATACTTTCTACCAATTGGAGGAAGAGGTATGCATAGTTTTTTAAGAGTGACAGTTTTCAAGCTATTATCAACATTTTTGGTATAGAAAATTCATAACATCTTACATTATTTTCAGCCTTCACTTATTGCCTCGTTTGAAAAGTAGATTATTTTAATTTTTAACTATTTTAGATTAAAATTTTTGTATTTAAAAAGAAGTTTAGATTTTTTTGTAATTGAATGTGATGTTTGTGAGAAAAAAAGTGAAATGATTATGGGTTTAATGTGACAATTTACCTTATTAATTATTTTAATCTATTTTATTTTTATTTATTTTTTTGATAGATTTTAATCCCAAAAAAACCAAAAATTCACTTGCCAAACAGCACCTATGCATATCGTAGATATATGTATGGACTAATAAGTCATTTAAACAATTTGGAGAAAATTTTAAGGGTTTATCTTTTATAAATTTGACGGTAACATAGTTAAACCAATCTGTAAAGTTTATTTAAAAGTAAGCACCGGTTACAGTAGACATAACGGCTCTGTTTGGTTGTAAATTCAAATCATGATTCTACACCTTAATTCAAGTATGGTATTTGGTTAGTGTTCTCAAACGATGATTCTAAAACTCTACACAGAACACCTGCAGTTTTCTGTTTTGACAAACGCGTTTTTCTTTTTTTTTTTGAAAATTTTACCTGACGGGACGTCCGGCCGGTCGTCCGGCCGGTTGACCGGAATAGTGAATTATTATTATTATTATTATTTTTTTTTTTGCAATTAATTTATATAATCGAAAAAAATATTTTTTGAAATTTTTAAATTTTTTTATGTATTTTAAAATAATTTTGAGTTGTATGTTTAGTTATGAGTTGTAAATTTTTGTATCACATATCAAATGTCACATCAACAATTCCCCACTCAAATCAAAATTATTTTCAAAACTCTTTACCAAACAAATTTTCTACACTCAAATCATAATTTCACAACACACAAACTTAAAATACAACTCATACTCTCAAATCACATTTACAAAACTCTACCAAACGCTACCAACATTTCTCTATCACAATAATTCATGAGATGACAATGACATGAACACCACGAATATGGTTCAAGACTTCCAGTCCTCTCATCCACATGATGAATATGCAATCAACTAACCATATTTCTTGAAATAGAGACCACCCAAATGCCTAAATATTGTTTTATTTGATTGAAAAATAGAGACCACCCAAATGCCAATTGATAACATTATTTTAAAATTTTATAGAAATTAAGAAGTAAAATAGCTGCTTTTTTTTTTTTTTTTTTTGGCTAGCCATAGTCAATTTACACTTTTCAAAATTATTAAAGGGGTTGACGTTTAATATAAAATGGTTTATTCTCTTTATTATTATTGTTATTATGGTCTTAATTTTTGTTCAAATTCTTAATGGACATTTGGAATTGGACTAATTGGAACATGTAAAATATTATTGAGCAAAACAAATACAATTAAAACTATAGGAACTAAATTGACAAAAGAAGAAAATTACAGTAACCACCGTTTTGTCAATAATGATATTCATTTTTTTTTTTTTTAAACTTTCTTTAACTTCTTTATTTTTTTATTTTTTATTTTTAAAAAAAAGGTGAATATCATGACTCCTTTTATTCTTGTTCTCATCTGACATTATTTATCGCCCTTTGTGTTAAAAAAAAAGAAAAAGGTTACACCAATGGTATATCACTTACTAACTACAATTTTGTTTTGATCTTAAATTTGTGTGGACTGATTTGCATTGAAAAAAAAATATATATATATATATTTCCTTTCGTTCTCTATTTCCTCTAACTCATTCTAATCAAAATTTAATATGAATTTGGATATATTTCTAACATACATTGTTTTGTATCTTAAATTAGGTAGCAGATTGGATGGCGAAACTTTGGCGAGCGAGGACAATAGGCCCAACAATTCCATCTATGTACTTAGATAAGCAACTCAAAGATGACAAAGACTATGGTATCAATCTCTTCAATCCAAACTCAAATGTATGCATCAACTGGTTCAATGCTAAGCCTATCAACTCTGTAATTTATGTGTCCTTTGGGAGCATGGCAGAAATTGGATTCGAACAAATGCAAGAAATAGCTTTGTGTTTGAAGGAAATCGAATACAACTTCTTGTGGGTTGTGAGGGGATCTGAGGAGGCCAAGCTACCAAACAAGTTCGCGGACGAGACATCTGAGAAGGGCATGGTTGTGACATGGTGTCCACAACTAGAGGTGTTGGCACACGAGTCAACAGGGTGTTTTGTAACACATTGTGGGTTCAACTCTGTTCTTGAAGCATTGGGCTTGGGAGTGCCTATGGTTGCGATGCCACAGTGGACGGACCAGAGTACGAATGCCAAGTATGTGGAGGATGTGTGGGGTGTAGGGCTTAGAGCTAGGTGTGACGAGAAGGGAATTGTGAGAAAAAAGATGTTGCAAGAATGTATAAGGGAGGTGATGGAAGGAGAGGGAGCAAATGAAATAAAGAAGAATGTGATCAAATGGAAGAAATTGGCAAAAGAGGCGGTTGACGAAGGTGGGAGTTCAGATAAAAATATTGAGGAATTTGTAGCTGAATTATTATGTTCCTAGTTGTATTATTGAATTGATTTCCTCTCAAATAAAATATGGCAATATATCTCTTTTGAAATGTTAGCCATTGCCAAAGTATTCATTGGTGTCCATTAAGTGTAAAAAATTGTACAGAATTGTGTGAAAATGTTAAAAAAACAGGTAAAAATACTTGAGAATGTATAAAGAAAAAAGGTGGCAGACCTGTCACTTAAGGACAGGAGGAGGGCACATGTCCCTTCTCCCGTTTTTGAAAATTTTACTTTTACCTCTAATTTAAAATTAATTTTCAATTAGTTCCATTGAAATTTCAAGTATAATTTTCAATTAATTCCTTTGAAATTTCAAGTATGTCTCCTAAATCTTTATATCTCTTTTTTTCTTCCTTCCAACAAAATCCATATAATTTGTTACTATCAATGTTTAATTATTAAGTTTAATGATTAAAATATTATTTTTTTTCATTAGTTTTACTTAACGAAAATATATAGACGTTTTAGATTGAAAAAAAATTAAAAAATTAGAATTTAAATTGACAAATTTAAAACTCAAAATTTATTTTGTTACAATGATCAAAAAATAGATTTTTTTTTTTTAATTTTCCCTATATTATTTCTCTTTTTTTTCATTTCCTTCTCTTTTGTGCGTATATCATTTTTTTATGGGGAAAGCTCCAATAAATCCCAAATTTGGAAATGTTAAACCATTTAGTCCTAAATGTTTTTTGTTGGACTAATAGGTCCTATTTCTCTAAAAGCTTATTATATGCCTTTTTATGTCAAACATTATTCATCAAACATCAAATATTAGCAACGTCAGAATTATTTATCAAACATCAATCATTACCAACGTCAGGATTATTTGTATAATTTGGGTGAAAACATTATCAACGTTAGAATTATTCATCCAACATCAAACATTATCAAACGTCAAGATTATTCATCAAACATCAACCATTAAACATTAGAATTATTCATCATACATCAAACATTATTCATCAAACATCAAACACAACCATTAAACATTAGGATTATTCATCAAACATAAAACATTATTCATTAAACATCAAAAATCATCATCAAAATAACGTCAAACATCACAATATCATCATCAAAACAACATCAAAAAAAAAGATTAAACAATTTTTTAAATAACGATTAAACATCAAAATAACGATTAAAATAACATCAAACATCAAAATAACGATTAAATAATTTTTTCTGATCAAACATCATATCTTAACAATTTTTTTTTTGATCAAACATCATCATAACAATTTTTTTTGATCAAACATCATCATAATTTATTAGCCCTAAACACACAAACCCAGATCTGAAAAAATGAAGTTCAAACATCATCATAATTTATCCACCTTCATGGTTCGTTGTAACATTGAACATCATCGAATCTGTAAACTCTGCCAAAGAGACTTCTCTCTCTAAAAAACCAGAGGCTCTTCAATTTCAACCACACACATCACATCTCTCTCCTCTTTGATATCATTTTAAATTCAGATTTCGCATGGAAGAACTGGACATAAAATTCAGTCAATCAAAAGAAAATCCGAATTCTATAGAACTCAATTTCCTTATTAAGATGTATTCTAACAAATCAATAGATACATACATACATGAATGTATTTACTTGTGCGTTTCCAAATACAAAAACGAAAGAATGAATTACTCACAGGATAATTACTCTTCCATCAGAGCACTCAACTCCGAACCAAGAACAGGGATCGATGTCTCCGTCAAGATCATTCCAGTTCAATAGCGCACCAAATGGCCCAAGAAGATTCGAATGTTGAATCTCAAGAACTTCTGATTCGAATGTTGAATCTCAAGAACTTTTGAGGATTTCGAATCAAGATCTTCCCGAATCGAAATGACCCATCCAGGTCTGATTTCGAATAACGATCTTCACGAATCAAAGTTTTCACTTTAGCAATCTTGAAGTAAGATGAGTTCGAGATGTGGAATCTTGAGATTTGATTTGGTCTCGATCTCGGTTATGGTGTTTTTGGTGTTACATTATATTAATCAATCTGATGGTTGAATATGATGTTTATCATTTTTGGTTGGTGTTACATTATATTAATGAATCTGATGTTTAATGAATCTGATGTTTGAAATATGTAGTTTAAATGAATATGATTTTTGGTGTTAATGTTTAAATGAATATGATGTGTAATTTTTCAGGATGTTTGTTACGATGTTGTTTTTGATGATGCTGTGATGTTTTAGGATGTTGTTTTGATGATGTTTTACGATGTAGTTGATGTTTTTATGATGTTGATTTTTTATGATGTTTTTTAGTGATGTTGGTGATGTTTTTTAGGACTAAATGGTTTAATAAAAAACATTCAGGATTAACTAGAGCAACATTTATCATAATGGGATTTATGAGTAATTTCTCCTTTTTTTATAGAGATGTGTGATTGTATTTTAAATTATGACGATAATCCTATTTAAAAATTAAAATAGAAAATCAAAATTAATAATAAAAAATTAACAAAAATAAAATAAAATTGATCTGCTAATTCAAGTATAACTCTAACATAAAATTTTAACAATTTATTCTACTCGTACTACCAAATGAAAATCGGATTTGATTGAATGTGATAAATCTCATTAAGTTTCAACTGAATGTTGTCCCTTTCTAATCAAAATCTTGACTCCAACATTAATAAAAAGTGCATTAGAAAGAAAAACTATAAAAATATATAAATCTTGAAAGCTTATCTCACTAAATTGGGTAAATTACACTTTAATTCTTTATGTTTGATCATTTTTTTACTTTGCCCCTTCGTATTTCAAATTTTTCCTAATTTATTCGTAAAGTTAAGTTATATTCAAAATTAGACGAAAAAAGTCACATTAATAACCATCTGACATAAAAAAAATATATCACTATACTAATATTTAAGTTTGTGTCAGATATTTGAATTATATATAATAAAATATTTTTATATCATGTGGCCGTTAATATGTTATTTTCTATTTAATTTTGTACATAAATTAACTTTTGAAGTAAATTAGGAAATTTTAAAATATGAAGAGTCAAGTTTAAAATAAAAAATAAAAACTAAAATAGAAAAATAATAAAATATAAAAAGGGCAAAATATAATTTATCTACTAAATTTGATACTTTTCAATTGAGTTGGATTTCAAACGACGGTCATTCAAAGCCATCTTTGTTATGCCACCAACTCTCTAATTAATTGGAATTGAGTTGGACCTCAAATGGCGGTCATGCAAAGCCATCCCATTCGCTGAAAAAAAAAAAAAAAAAAAAAAAAAAAAAAAAAAAAAGCTTCAGACCCCCAGTGGGGTACTGGGGGTCACACGTGATTGGTCCAAAAATATTTTTTTTTTTTTTTTTAGGCTTTCGGCCAACCCCATGCTGCCACGTCACTGGAGGTGCCACCCCCAGTACGGGTCCGAATCACTACTCAAAAAAAAAAAAATTTTTTTTTTGGGCCAATCCTACCCCTACATCCATGACCCCCAGTGACCCCCACTGGGGGTCTTAGGCATTTTTGGCCATCTTTGTTATGCCACCAACTCTCTAGTTAATTGGATGATGGTTTCAACTATTCCAAAAAAAAAAAAAACTGCTGCATATAATTGCCGTGAGTGACGTCAAAAATCTCCTAAAACAAGTTGGAGTAATTATTTGGTGTGGACATTCACATTATTTATTGGTGTAGACTAGATACGGAATCCGCACGAATAGATGGTGTGTGATGATGTCGGTAAATGAATTGAACTGGATCAATAATGAGCCTGGGCCTCTGGGCTAGATCTGGTGATCATCTCCTACTGAGTCAATCTACATCAATAGATACATAGTGATAGGCCTATCTCTTATGGGCTTTGAGTAGGCCGACCTCTTCATGCCTGGGCTCAAATTGCTTTTTGGGCTTCATATACAGGCTAAATATATACACTTACTTATCAATGTTGTTGCTATATATGCTAATGACACACAAAATCAAACAATTCTATGCACAATATTAAATAATTTTTTCAAAAATACTAAATTGACCATTTGCTTTTGTTATTAGATGTGACACATTTTATAACCTTCAAATATTTAATATAATTACGGGAATGGTGAGAAGAGAGATGTTGGGGCATGCATAAGGGAGGTGATGGAAGGAGAGAGAGGAAATGAAATAAAGGAGAATGTGATCAAGTGGAAGGAATTGGCAAAAGAGATGGTTGACGAAGAATGGAGTTCACATAAAAAAAATATTGAGAAGTTTGTAACTGAATTAGTGTGATTCTAGTTGTATTATTTGAATTATTTTTTTCCTAAATAAAATTTGTCAATATACCTTGGCAAATGCTAGCCATTGCCAAAGTGGTCATTAGTGTCCATATAAATGTCAAAATTGTACGGAATTGTGTGAAAAATGTTAAGACGTGTTTAGAAAAAATAATTATAAATAAATGATAAATATAATAAATATTAAAAGTTATAATTATAATTTTTTGGGAAAATTAGTTTAAGGTCCCTCTCCCATTTTTAGTAATGGAAGAGATCCACAATATTATTTTATGATGGCTAAGGTCCTTCAGATAAATTTGATCTATCTCACACTTTCAAACACGTACCTCATCGCTGCTCTTTTCTCTCTCTTTCTCTCTCGTCGATCCAACTCCCGCCAACATGTTCGAATGATAAACCTAGTTCTGAGCATATTTACAGAGAATCGCACTCTACAACTCCTCTATTGACGACACATCAGCATCACCCACTCCTCTCGCTGGATAGCCGTTTTTCTTTAACCGTCTCTGCAAAACCATCCACCCCAGCAACCCGAAACCCTCCTCTCTCTCTCTCTCTCTCTCTCTCTCTCTCTCTTACAATCAATTCATGGAGGAATCCATTCAATCCAACATTCCACGACTTTTTCTGAGTCCATAATGAGTCTACCATACCATTAAATTTTCATACCTGAGTCGGCAAAGAACAACAACAACAACAACGCTAACAATGTCTGAAGTGGATCACTTACTGTCAAAGAAGGTCGCCGATCGATACCTCAAGCGTGAAGTCCTCGGCGAAGGAACCTATGGAGTTGTCTATAAAGCTATTGACACCAAGGTATGTCTAGGGTTTCTTAGATCTACGAACGATTGTTTTTTTGCTATTTTGAGGGTGTTTGGTTTCTCAGAAAATTGAGGAAAAAGCAAAAATTGGGTCTTCTTCCTATTTCATTTTTTGCCCTTGCTTTTGTGTCACGGCCCCAACTCGCCCCTAGAAGGTCGGCGCCGAGATGGCCAGTAATCCGAGATTACCAAAGGCCTCTTACCAGAATTCACACACAAATCAGGGTAAACATATGGGGCTTACGAATGCGGAAGCAATAAATTAACATACAAGTGGTCCATAAGAGCAGTGCTTAAGTTGGATGAAATAACACACATCTTTTAATGGCTTCAATATAACAAAGTAGAGTACACGAATTACATCTTGACAAAAAGGCTTCTCGGCCTTCAACTACAAAATACAATGAAAGAACTAAGAAGCATGATCTTCAAGATGTTCACAAAATGCGAATCAAAAACACGTCGGCAAAACACCTCGGCGAACACATCTAGGCGTCGCCGCCTTGCTCATCACCTACATATATATATAGAGAGGGTGAGCTTGGATACTCAGTGAATGGCATAAACAATAAAGGGTTTACATGAATGATATCCGAGGTCTTTTAACAAAACAATACAAGGAGTACAACAAGTCCATTTATCAAATCTTTCAAGTTTCAAGGGATGCTTACTAGCACCAATATAATACAAGAGATAACAACTCGGACGAACAAACCCACGCGGTAAAACCGTCAGTGGCAAGACAAGAGATCTGTAAACAAGAGTGTCGTTGCATTATAGTCCTCGACACTAAGGACTTGTGCTACAAATGCTTATAGTCCCCTAGCACGTACGGACTTCCAAACTTGTGCTACAAATGCTTATAGTCCCCTAGCACGTACGGACTTCCAAACTTGTGCTACAAATGCTTATAGTCCCCTAGCACGTACGGACTATCAAGAGTGTGCTGCAAATGCTTAGAGTCCTCCAGCACGTAAGGACTTTCCAAGATTTGTCATTGAACAAAAATAATACTTAGCATACAAAATAGGGTTAATCATTCATGCTTACAAATACTTTTCAAAACAAGGCAAAACAAGACTTTTATCAAAACATTGCAACATAGCTTTATTAAGAATGCCACTCACATAGTTCTTCGGACGTCGGGGTCAAGGCAAGTCCAAGTCCTACAATCACATGGCAAGTCTGTTGAATACACTTTTAAACAAGGTTCTTATGCATGCAAATGATCTCGGCTAACGCCCAAAACTTAGTCAAGTCATATCAAACACTGTTTCTTACTTTGTAAATCATGCTGGGCACCTAACCAGGTCTTGGCCGAGGTCCCACACTCTCTCGCCGAGGTGTGGTCCCGAGGGCCACATTCAAGAACAAATGAGGTCGGGGAAAATCTGGGTTTCCCTCTGCTCAAGGACATCAAGAACATAAACATGAAGATTATGAAGGAATGAATGCAAGGATCATAACTTACGTTTATAAAACCTGAGATTTCATGCCATGAGTTTAAAAACATGGACCTGGGTACCCATACAAGAAGATCTTGATGAAACAAACACAAAAACATAGATTTCAATGCAAGCTTCCGGATCAAATCAAGGCTTTTCCTCAAGTACTCATGAATATCTTATTTTCTTTCTAAAACCAACTTTAAATCCATGCATGGCATACAAACCAAACTCAATCATGCAATGTAACCAGATGATCAATGAGAATAACAAGAGCAAATCAAGATTCTAACCTCAAATCAAGAATCTAACGGTTGGAGCTCTAAGAATCAAGCTTGCTAATCCACTTCTCACTCTAGAACTCCTCCTTCTTCTCCTAGGGCTTCTCTCTCTAAAACAAGGGCTTTGAGACAAAATGATTTGGTTCTAAGTCTGTCGGCTGACTTAACCTTCAGCTCGGACACGTGGCAATGGTTGGTTGGCTCTGCTCAAAAAGGTGACTGACTGACAAGACAAGTCTATGACAAAGCGTATCTAACAAGCTACCCAGTGAAACACTCCGGCGAGTAATGACATCGGCTAACAACAAAACCTCGGCAGGGGATAACATCGGCCAAAGACAGGACTTCGGCACACAGGATAACAAGGACATCGGCTAGGGAGGACGACAATTGACTAAGCTGTGCCACACCTTGGCCAGGGTGTGCCACATCTCGGCCTATGTCATACCGTCCCGGAAACAAAGGTCACTAGTATGAAATACCTCGGCTAAGTGGCGACATCTCGGCTAGAATGCCGGGGTGAAGGTGAAGGTCAACCAAGTGGTTCCAACATGATTCGCAACACTAAGGTTCAAAGGTGGACTAGTCTCAAGGTGACCTCGGCTAAACATTCACACACCAAGAAATACAGTATCAATCAACACCTATGACAGACAAGTCAAGAATGCAAGGCAAGTCAAGATTGAACATGCAAGCTTAACAAAGCAAAATCATATAAATGCATGAGTATGGCTAAGACAGTGTGAGGGTTATTACATCCTACCCCCCTTAAAGAAGTTTGGTCCCCAAACTTGAGTTACCTTGGTTCAAAAACAGTTCTGGATGTCGAATTTTCATTTCTTCTTCTGTTTCCCATGTGGCATCCTTGCCGTAATGTTCCTTCCATTCTACCTTTACCATCTGTATTGTCTTATTTCTCAATTGTCTCACTTGTCTATCAATGATACGTACTGGTCTCTCTTCATAGCTCAATTCTTCATTAACCACAATCCCAAAATGATCAATCACATGCAAGGGATCCCGAATATACTTTCTCAACATCGAAATATGAAACACATTGTGCACTTGACTTAATTCTGGTGGTAAAGCAAGTCTGTAGGCAGTCGTGTTAATCTTCTCAAGAATTTCAAATGGCCCGATGTAACGAGGTGCTAACTTACCCTTCTTCCCAAATCTAAAAACTCCTTTAGTTGGTGAAATCTTCAGGAACACATGATCCCCAATTTCAAATTCCAATTCTCTTCTCCTTTGGTCGGCATAACTCTTCTGCCGACTTTGGGCAGTTCTGATCCTCTGTCGAATAAGCTTAATCTTCTCGGTTGTCACTTGAATCAGTTCGGGGCCGATCAAAACTTTATCTCCTACTTCTGTCCAACATGTCGGCGATCTGCACTTCCTTCCATACAAAGCTTCGTATGGTGCCATGCCAATGCTAGCTTGATGACTGTTGTTGTAAGCGAACTCTACTAATGGTAAGTGTGCTTCCCAACTTCCCTTAAAATCTAGTACACAAAGCCTGAGCATATCTTCGAGTGTTTGAATTGTTCTTTCTGTTTGTCCATCCGTTTGGGGGTGAAAAGCTGTGCTAAACCTCAACTCGGTTCCCAAGGCTTTTTGCAAACTCTGCCAAAATCTACAAACAAACTTCGGATCTCGGTCTGAAACAATAGACATCGGCACCCCATGAAGTCTCACAATCTCATTCATATACAGTACAGCTAGTCGATCAGCATTGAATGTAGTCTGAACAGGCAAGAAGTGTGCTGACTTGGTTAATCTGTCAATTATGACCCAAATCGAATCCATCCCTTTCTGCGTCCTCGGCAAACCAATCACAAAATCCATGGAGATATGTTCCCATTTCCATTCAGGGATTGACAAAGGTTGAAGGAGTCCGGCTGGTCTCTGATGTTCTGCCTTCACTTGTTGACATTGCAAGCATCGGGATACAAACTCGGCTATTTCCCTCTTCATGTTCGGCCACCAAAAGGTCTGCTTGACGTCGTGATACATCTTAGTATTTCCTGGATGAATAGCAATTCTGGAACTATGAGATTCTTGCAAAATCTTCCTTTTCAGCTCGGGGATGTCGGCCACGCACAATCTTCCTTCAAACTTAAGCGCTCCTTCTTCAAAAGTGTAGCCTGACCTCGGCTTGGTGATAATTTCCTCGGCTACCTTCTTCAGGGATTCATCCTCCATTTGTCTAGCTTTTACCTCCCCAATGATAGTCGGTTCTGCTGAGGTTATGGTTAAACACGCCAAACTTCCCATTGACTTCCTGCTTAATGCATCGGCTACTGAGTTGGCCTTGCCTGGGTGGTATTGAATCTGCATGTTGTAGTCCTTTAACAATTCCAGCCACCTTCTCTGCCTCAAATTTAGATCCTTCTGAGTAAATAAGTACTTCAAACTCTTGTGATCCGTGAAAACCTGGCAAGGAGCTCCATACAAGTAATGACGCCAGATCTTCAAAGCAAACACCACGGCTGCTAGTTCTAAGTCATGGGTGGGATAATTCTTTTCATGAGATTTCAACTGACGAGATGCATATGCTATGACCTTACCCCCTTGCATTAACACACAACCCAAACCTTTATGTGAAGCATCGCTATAAATCTGAAATTCTTCATTACCTGATGGAAGTACAAGTACTGGTGCTGTAACCAACCTCGTCTTCAACTCCTGGAATGCTGACTCTCTATCTTCGGTCCATTCGTATGTCACTCCCTTCTGAGTTAACTGTGTCAATGGTACTGCAATCCTTGAGAAGTCCTTTACAAACTTTCTGTAATAACCTGCCAAACCCAGAAAACTACGAACCTCGGGCACGTTGGTCGGCGTCGGCCAATTTACCACGGCTTCAATCTTACTGGGATCAACAGAGATACCCTCTTCACTGATCACATGCCCCAAAAATGAAATGCTGGAAAGCCAAAACTCACACTTACTCAACTTAGCATACAACTTCCTGTCCCTCAAAATCTGTAAGGCAAGTCTCAAATGGTTTTCATGCTCAGTTTTACTCTTGGAATAGATTAGTATGTCATCAATGAAGACGACTACAAACTCATCTAAATGTGGCTTGAAGACTCTGTTCATTAAGTCCATAAATGCAGCAGGGGCATTGGTTACTCCAAAAGGCATTACCAAAAACTCGTAGTGGCCATATCTGGTTCGAAAGGCCGTCTTCTCAACATCCTCGGCTTTAACTTTAAGCTGATGGTAACCCGACCTAAGGTCAATCTTGGAAAAGACTCGTGCTCCTTGAAGTTGATCTAGCAAATCATCAATCCTAGGCAACGGGTACCTATTCTTAATGGTTACCTTGTTAAGTTCTCTATAGTCGATGCAAAGACGAAGTGTACCATCCTTTTTCTTAACAAATAAGACTGGGGCTCCCCATGGTGAAGTGCTCGGCCTAACAAAACCCTTATCCAATAATTCCTGTAACTGCACCTTCAGTTCCTTAAGTTCGGCTGGGGCCATTCTATAAGGTGTTTTGGAGATCGGCTGGGTTCCCGACATGATGTCCACAGTAAACTCTATTTCTCTATCGACTAAGTGGCCAGGCAATTCATTTGGAAAGACATCGGGAAATTCATTAACAACTGGGATATCATCTAGGTCAACATTTCCATTCTGATTACCCAATATACTACACAAGTAGCCACGGCACCCTTTCTGAATTAGTTTATAGGCTTTAATGGATGAAATCAAGTAAGGCGGGGGCACTACACCTCTACCCTGGAAAATAACCTCGGCTTGGCTTGGGGGTTTCAAAGTAACACTCTTAGAAACACAATCAATAGATTCATGATTCATCACTAACCAATCCATCCCTAATATAACGTCAAAGTAAGTCATGTTTAATGGCAACAGATCAACTAATAATTCTACACCCTTAATCGCAACAACACACTCCCTATAGATAGATGCAACAGCCATAGTTCTCCCAGATGGAGCAGATACATATAATATATAATCAAGGGGTTCTTGTGGTCTATTCAACTTCTCGGCAAACCTAGCAGATACAAATGAATGCGTAGAGCCCGAATCAATCAATATGTATGCATCTTGAGAGCAAATTGGAAGTATACCTGACACTACTGCCTCAGTATTCTGAGTGTCTCCTGGCACTAGTGCAAAAACTCTGCCCTGTCTCATCTGTGTCCTCCCGACGTTGCTTCCCTATGCAGAGCCCGAGGTGCTCCCACTTTTCTTACCATCACCCATCCTTGACTTCGGACAGTCTTTCACACGATGACCTAATTCCCCACATTCAAAACAGGCACCTGACGCCCAACGGCAAACCCCGGAATGCGGCTTCCCACAATCTACACACATCGGCTTCGTATTACTTTCCTGGTTCGAGTTACTGGAGTTGCCGACATTCGCTTTCCTCTTAGCATTAAACGGAGCTCGGCGGTTATCATAACTCTGCCTCTTTCTCTGATTCTCTCCTGCACTGTGATATCGGTTCAAATTGGCTTCTGCAAGAATAGCCTTGTCTAAGACTCCAGCATAAGTCGGCATGTTCAACATGTTGACTCTATCTTGTATCGGCGCACGCAAACCACTTTCAAACTTCCTTGCTTTCCTGTACTCATCACTGACCATATGAGACGCGTACCTCGCCAACTCGGTAAAAGCACGGTCGTACTCTGCTACTGTCTTGTTTCCTTGTGTCAAAGTCTGAAACTCCGTGATTTTGCGATCTCGAACACTAATGGGGAAATGCTTGTCATAAAATAGTTCCAAAAATTTAGCCCAAGTTAAGTCAGGGTTCCCTTCTCGTGTCATCATCCACCATCTTCGAGCATCATCATCTAACGTAAATGCGGCCAATGCCACCTTCTGAGCATCCGTGCTAGGAAAGATCTCAAACAACTTCTCCATTCCTAACACCCACGCTTCGGCTTTCATTGGTTCTACGCCCCCTTGGAATCTCGGCGGGTTCATCTTCTTGAACTCCTTAATCAAAGTCATAGTCCCATCCCCATACAAGGCTGGCTGTGAGGGTACTTGGGGCACTGGAGGAGGTGGAGGCGGAGCTGCATGTCGGCCATTAGTCTGTTCGGCCTGAGTAGATGTGGCACTAACATTCTGTTGTCTTATCTGCCTCAACTCCCGAGTTAATCCTTCAACTAGCCTTTCTAGTCGACCCAATCTGTCTTCTGATTGATCTCGGCCAACTGGGGGTCTTCCTCTCCTCATAATGCTATGAGTATGCAAAATGTAACTTTAAAACAAAATGCGCAATAAAACATACATGCAAGCAACAAGCTGTTATGCCGAGATGATGCACACATTGTCAAGTAGCAGGCAACATGATGCAATCCTATCATCTTTCTAAGGGAAATCCTATGCTCTTTAGGACTCAAAGTGTGTGAATAACGTACTATGAGGAACTTGTGCTCTGATACCAATCTGTCACGGCCCCAACTCACCCCTAGAAGGTCGGCGCCGAGATGGCCAGTAATCCGAGATTACCAAAGGCCTCTTACCAGAATTCACACACAAATCAGGGTAAACATATGGGGCTTACGAATGCGGAAGCAATAAATTAACATACAAGTGGTCCATAAGAGCAGTGCTTAAGTTGGATGAAATAACACACATCTTTTAATGGCTTCAATATAACAAAGTAGAGTACACGAATTACATCTTGACAAAAAGGCTTCTCGGCCTTCAACTACAAAATACAATAAAAGAACTAAGAAGCATGATCTTCAAGATGTTCACAAAATGCGAATCAAAAACACGTCGGCAAAACACCTCGGCGAACACATCTAGGCGTCGCCGCCTTGCTCATCACCTACATATATATATAGAGAGGGTGAGCTTGGATACTCAGTGAATGGCATAAACAATAAAGGGTTTACATGAATGATATCCGAGGTCTTTTAACAAAACAATACAAGGAGTACAACAAGTCCATTTATCAAATCTTTCAAGTTTCAAGGGATGCTTACTAGCACCAATATAATACAAGAGATAACAACTCGGACGAACAAACCCACGCGGTAAAACCGTCAGTGGCAAGACAAGAGATCTGTAAACAAGAGTGTCGTTGCATTATAGTCCTCGACACTAAGGACTTGTGCTACAAATGCTTATAGTCCCCTAGCACGTACGGACTTCCAAACTTGTGCTACAAATGCTTATAGTCCCCTAGCACGTACGGACTATCAAGAGTGTGCTGCAAATGCTTAGAGTCCTCCAGCACGTAAGGACTTTCCAAGATTTGTCATTGAACAAAAATAATACTTAGCATACAAAATAGGGTTAATCATTCATGCTTACAAATACTTTTCAAAACAAGGCAAAACAAGACTTTTATCAAAACATTGCAACATAGCTTTATTAAGAATGCCACTCACATAGTTCTTCGGACGTCGGGGTCAAGGCAAGTCCAAGTCCTACAATCACATGGCAAGTCTGTTGAATACACTTTTAAACAAGGTTCTTATGCATGCAAATGATCTCGGCTAACGCCCAAAACTTAGTCAAGTCATATCAAACACTGTTTCTTACTTTGTAAATCATGCTGGGCACCTAACCAGGTCTTGGCCGAGGTCCCACACTCTCTCGCCGAGGTGTGGTCCCGAGGGCCACATTCAAGAACAAATGAGGTCGGGGAAAATCTGGGTTTCCCTCTGCTCAAGGACATCAAGAACATAAACATGAAGATTATGAAGGAATGAATGCAAGGATCATAACTTACGTTTATAAAACCTGAGATTTCATGCCATGAGTTTAAAAACATGGACCTGGGTACCCATACAAGAAGATCTTGATGAAACAAACACAAAAACATAGATTTCAATGCAAGCTTCCGGATCAAATCAAGGCTTTTCCTCAAGTACTCATGAATATCTTATTTTGTCACGACCCCAAACCGCCCCTAGTAGTTTGGTGCCGAGATGGCCAGTGAATCCGAGATTCACCAAAAAGGCCTCTTACAAAAGTTCACACACAACAGAGTATATATATATATAGGGGGCTCACACATGCGGAAGCGATAAAACAAAATACACGTGGTCCTGGAGAGCAGTGCATAGATCAAATGTGATGACATACAGAACATGACTACACTTCGGCAGCTAACAAAACAAACTTCAAGTTACATCCTGATCAAAAGGCTTCTCAGCCGACATATACAAAATACAACGATTACAAGCAAAGAAGCATAATTTTCAAGATCTGCCGACGTAAATACACAATGCCGAGGTAATCACAAAACAAGGCCGATATATGCAAAAATCCCAAAACAAGCTTTACAAATACTTCTAGGCGTCGCCGCCGTCCTGCTCATCACCTACATATATATAAAGAGGGGTGAGCTTGGGAACTCAGTGAATGGTACTAGAAATAAAGGTTTGCATGAATAATAGCCGGAGTCTTTTCAAAACAAAGCATACCAAACCATTCAAGCGTTAACCGAGGTTCCATCCAAAGCAAAACATAGCAAGTCATATCAAATCAAGAGATGAACCGTATTCATCTAGCAAGTCTTACAAGTCAAAGCATCTCCAAGATCATACAAGTAGTAGCCGAGGTCCTCCTCCAGGCAAATCATAACAAGCTGTATCAAATCAAGGGGGTGAACCATATTCATCAAGCACAATCTCACCAAACCTGTTGCTTATGTGACTTAGGCCCGTAGCCCTTTTTCACTATCTTATGTCACTTAGGCCCGTAGCCCTTTTTGACCATCTTATGTGACTCAGGCCCGCAGCCCTTTTTCACCAAGCGGTGCTACGAAAGTTTAAAGTCCTCTAGCACAAGGGACTGGTGTTACTTAGGCCCGTAGCCCGCTTTAACACTTATCTTTTCAAGAAAGGACCGTATCCTTTTTAACAAGATGGTACTGCGAAAGTTTAGAGTCCTCCAGTACAAGGGACTTTCTAAGGATATCAAAACAAGGTTCAAACTCATTACAAGGACATCATCAAGACAAGCTCATACTTACCCTTTTAACTCTTAGTGCTGCGAAAGTTTAACGTCCTCCAGCACAAGGGACTTTCAAGAATACCATCAAACGAGCTCATATTCATCACATCAAAATAGGCTAGTCATTCATGCGTAGCAAATACTTTTATCAAGCGAAACAAGCAAGATTTATCAAAAGCTTTATAACATAGCTTTATTAAAAGCACCACTCACCTCAGTCTTCTTGGGTGAAGGCTCAAAGCAAAGATCAAGGTCCTGACAAGTCACAAGGCAAATCACATCCTTAAAACAAGCTTCACATACATATAATGATCTCGGCACTCTCACCGGATCCAAGTCAAAAGTAAGCAAAACATGTCTAGTAGTCAAGATGTTGTTCTCCATCTCATGGAGACACCCTAAGTATCATTTAGGTCCAGCCGAGGTCTCACACCTACTCGCCGAGGTGTGGTCCCGACGACCACCACAAAACGAAGTCGGGGTAAACCTGAGTTTCCCCTTGAAGAATGCAAGAGCAAGATCATCAAAACATCAAGAACATGCATGCTGGAAATCATAACTTATATGCATTCAAAATCTAAGGTCCCATGCAAAGAGCTCAAAACATGGACCTGGGTTCCCGTACAAAAGCATGCAAGAACGAACACAAAAACATAGTTCTTGTTCCAAACTTTCGGATCAAAACAAGACTTTATTCAAGAACACATGAATATCATCTTTTTCATTCAAAACCAACTTCAAATCGTTGCATGGCATGCAAAACAAACTCAATCATGCAATGCAGCTTGATAACCAATAAGAACAAATCAAGTAGAGCAAGGATCTCACCTCAGGGCTCAAATCTAACGGTTTGATCTTCCAAGATCAAGCTCGAACTCCACTTCTCTCTCTAGAGTTCTTCCTTCAAACTTGAGAGCTTCTCTCTCTAAAACAAAACAAAGATTGAGACAAAATGATTTGTCTCTAAGGCTGTCGGCTGCTTAAAGCTTCAGCTTGGACACGTGTCGTCACCGGGTTGGCTCAGCCCAAAAGGTGACTGATTGACAAGACAAGTCTCTGACAAAGCGTACACAACACGCTGAGGCGAAGCGTGTCGGCAATCAAGGACATCGGCCAAGGTCAAATCCTCGGCAAACTGGATAACAAAGACGTCGGCTAGGGAGGACGACACTTGACTAAGCTGTACCACACCTTGGCCTGGGTGTGCCACATCTCGGCCTAGGTCATACCTGCCCCAGGTAAGGAGTACTAATGTAAAACATCTCGGCCTAGGCTCTAAGCACTCCGGCCCAAAGGGTGACATCTCGGCAAGCATGCCGAGGTGAAGGTGAAGATCAACCAAGGTTCCAAAACGATTCTAAGTATAAAAGTTCCAAAGTGAACTAATGTTCAAGGTGATCTCGGCCACAACCGAGCAAGGATCAAAATCAAGCAAGCAATACTTAAACATGGCAAGTCGAAACAAGATCAATAAGATTCATAACACATCAAGACAAGATCATACATAGATGTATGCAAGTATAGCTAAGTCGAGAATGAGGGTTGTTACATATATACCTGCGTGTGGAGTATTTGAAAAGAGCAAGTGATATACAAACAACAGAAAATCTATACAAAATGATTTGGCTGGATTTTGAGGCTATCATTTAAAACAAAGAAGCCATTGAGATGTCTTTAATTACCAAAATAAACCTGTCACATCATTTCTGGTATAAAATTTTGTTCACGAATTTTGGTGGAATAGCATTTTCCATATGAAAATGATCTACCTGTTCCATCTTATATGGTATTGCGTAATGTATTGTATTGAATTGTCAGGTTCCTGGATTCAAGAAAACATTGTTATTTTATTTTTTATTTTTTTTCATATATATCCCACTCTCTGCTCCTCACAACATTCCAAATCCCAGCTAGTTTTTGTTTTTCCCGTGATGTTTTTTTTTTTGCTTCCTTTAATTTGCGTCTTTGATTTACCCCAAAAAATAGAGAGGTGGGAGCTTTGAACTTTGTCCCAGTTCAGTGATGTAAAGTGCAAATTTAAACTCATATAAATGAATCTGATTTATATCAAAAGAAAAACGGTGAGTTTGAAGGAGTGATGGAGTTTTTTGTTTTTTTGGTAAGAAGAGTGGTTAAATGATTAATTGTTAGTAATTGCCTTTTTGTGCCTAACACAAGGTTTGATTTTAGTTTAATCTTTGTTAACTCTTGAACATTGATAGTGAATTTTGGACGGCTTTGTGTACTTAGATTTATGTGTGATTGTTGTAGATATTACAATTGGCACATTAAATTGCAATCTATTAAATTAATCTATCATTGGATAATTTTTCATTGGTAATCTATTTGAGAGTTTGCCCTATTCTATGCAGGTTCTACAAGCTTGCATCGATTTGAAGCTTGGGAGCTCTTCGCTAGATTTTGAATGTCATTTTAACGAAGCCCTTGAAAAGAAGATGCGCTGAGTTGAGTTGTTTTGTCATGTAGGTAGATATAACTCCAATTACAATCTGTTCATTGAATAGTTGAATGCTACAAACAATGCTTATGGCACTAGCCTTATAAATTGGAAATGATACTTTTGAAATCTCTGTCAGTTTATGATATACAATCAATAATGAATCAGAGCATGGTATTTGTTTGTTATTGAAATATCTTTTGATTAAGTCTCTTTGAATGTGATGAGCATTTTATTTTATTTTTTTGATGTAATTGAATTTTAATTTTGAGATGAACAGATGGTCTGGTGATATGTTTGATATTTTCTATTTGGTTGTTGAGAAATTAAGAAAAAAATATAAGTTGATGTTCAAACTAGTATTTTTAGAGGAATTGTTACAAAATCAAAAAGACCAAAAAAAAAAAAAAAAAAAAAAGATTTATCAAACTTTTAGAGACCAATTTTAGTTGTTTCAAAAAAATTATAACCTTTACACACCATTTTCATTTGTCCCAAAAACTGAAATTTTTAGAGACTATTTTCATTTGTCCCCACTACTACAAATACAGATAAAGATCACACTTTTTTTGTGTAATGTATGTTTTTTAATCACACCTTTTAAATTTTATTAAAGTGTGGTCTTTGGGAGTGTGATTAAAAAGGATCATTTTTAATCACACTTTTTAAGTGTCATTAAAAAATGATTTCATCACATCTTTTAAGTGTGATTAATAATATTTAGATCACATCTTTAAGTGTGATTAAAAACATTTAGATCACATCTTTAAGTGTGATTAATAACATTTAGATCACATCTTTTAAGTGTGATTAAAAACATTTAGATCACATATTTTAAGTGCGATTAATAACTAATAAAACCTGTGATAAAAAAAAGAATTCAACATATTTGAAGAATAATCAACATTATTTTTGTACGCGCATTTGAAGAATGTAATACACACTATATACTATATTTTGAATCACAACCATATATTGAATGGAATAACGTCATATATTTCATAAATGAAAGTTAAATGTTCAAAAGTACATACAAAGAAATTAATAAAAAGTTTTTAACTGTTTACATATATTAAAAAATGAAAAAAACTTGAAAAAACTAAATTCTTGAATTCTTTGACCATATTTTGCATCTCTCCAAAAAATTTCTGACCTGAAAAATAAAAACACAAATTAATTCATAAACCGCTAGAAGTATATGAATAAACTTACTATTTTTGTAGATGAATGTATATGGGTCATTCTCAGAAAAGAATAAACCATGTGCATAATCCACATAAAGTATGCAATTGACAACTTCTGACACACAAAAATAAATATATAGAAATAAAGCTAACAATTAATAGGTAAATGTAACAAGAAAGCAAACCACAGGAGTATGCATTCTATACATCATATTTGTGGAGTTTTATCTTCCAATTTTAATATTTTAGGTAGAAATATATAAATAATAAATCAAATTACATGATCTTCTTATACAATATGCATAAAGGATAGATAAATGTATTAATATGTTTTGTATCCTTGCCGTGTAGTGCCCATACTTTCTTTAAAGATTTGCTGCGTCGACATTTCTATATATGTTGTGTCGGTGTCCTACATCCATGTCCATTATACATAGTGGGGCACCAAAACAAATTCACTGAACTAATATTATATGATGCAAAGACTAATGCAATAATACTCAAATTTAGAAGCCATCTACATCATTTCCCACTAAGGTAACACCATGTTTGTGGTTCCCAGACAAAACAAAGTTTAAGCATTGGATTACCATGTAGAATTGTCCCTATATGGCCTTCTATAAATTCATGTATATGATCAACTACTTCTCAATTAAATGTGTAAACAAGAAATGCTTGAACCATAATGAATCTTCTGTATAAATTATTCAAAGAATATAGATTACAGAATCTCTTTCACAGAAACAAATTGCATCATGCATAAAAGAGATGCTGTGTAAAGGAACAAAAGCAATTACTATGAGCTACAATCAGCAAGTAAACTAGCCAAAAACACCAAAATTAGCAAGAAATAACTTACAGACGTTTTTTCTTGTTCATACTCTCTGCCTCAATGAAGTAACCAGAAGCCCCATAAATATCTTGCATCTGCAAATTTGTAAGTAGGTAGATATCAGGGATTTCACCAAATATTAATACAACAAAGTCTAAGGCTCTAAGCACGTTTTTCATGTATAAAAGATATTTCATATAAGATGTGTATTTACAAGGCCAGCACAGGAAAGGGGTTTCTGTTTTTGTAGTAGTGTTATTTCATTTGCTGCTAAAGAATCTGGGGAATTACCAGACTGCTGCAAATTCTCACCTGAAATACGTCGTCTCACCACCATTACTCAATCCTCATAGACACCAAATTGAAAGACCTATAAAAAGAAATGTTCATACTTTAATTCCTCGAAGAAAAGCCAAAATCTACAATAAATATATGTTCTCTACAAATTTTCCTCCGTACACATTCATCTGTCCTAGAGCTCTCTTTGTTTCAATTAAATAATATCATAGCAGTTATCCTTAATGTATGCCAGATATTTAACAATATCATGAAACGATTTTACCATCTATAATCTGAACACAGTCAATTCTGGTTCAAATCTTTAAACTACCAATCTCAAAAGGCAAAAATAGAATCCTCAAACCCAAAAAGGTAACGCAGGACAAGGGTTGTCCAATTGAGACGTCATGTTGCCATTCCACAAGTTCAGCAATGAAGATGTTTCATATGCAATTATTGAAACTAAACTTGAAAATTTATGGCATAAATTCAAATATAATTGTCTCATCATGATATCCATGGTATATATTCCATAAACTTTCAATCTAAGATGCAAATTTGAAAGATTCTAAAAAGTAAAGGGAAAGATCTAATCAAGATACTGTCTCTACGATCATAATTACAACAAGAAACAAATATAGTGCATCTATCAAAGTTGAACATGTTGACAAACCTCCATAATTCTTATTATCTGAGTCAAAAATTTTATTTGGCTGAACAGCTCGGCTCATTCACAACCTTACTTCTGAGGCCATAGACACTCGTGTCACCAGTCCCTATCTTTATTCTCCTTTCCAGATAGAGAGGCAGAAGTATCAACACACTCTCTCTCTCTCTTGTTGGGATCCGGGATCCCCCCAAGACCTTTGCGGAAATTAAACCAAGCAGAAATACACACCCACACACAAGGAGACACAATATTTTACGTGGTTCGGCCTCAATGCCTACGTCCACGGGAGAGTAGCCGGTTTT
This sequence comes from Camellia granthamiana, assembly GCA_036172215.1. NCBI lineage: Eukaryota > Viridiplantae > Streptophyta > Magnoliopsida > Ericales > Theaceae > Camellia > Camellia granthamiana. Next base: position 139,369,135 of record CM069906.1, on the reverse strand, counting down.
CACTATACCAATGGAAAGATTACAGAAAGATTACAATAGAGGAGGAGCTCACACTCTCCTCACTCACACACTCTCCCGTCTCCCTCGCTCACACCGAGGGAGACGGGTCTCTCCGTCTCACATCTCAACACCTCTTTGGCAGTTGGCTCTCTTCTCTCTCTCTCATTTTCTTCCTCCAACACCTCCTCCATTTATACACAAATGGGAGGAGGAAGAAGACAACACTCCAACCACCCCACTTCTCTCTTAGTGGGTTCAACCACCACACTTCACCATCTCTAAGTGCTCCATTAACACTAAGTGGTGCACCATTGTTGGCCATTAATTTGGTGGTGCTCCATGATCACTCAATGGGGTGATGACTATATCCAACAAATCACCCCCTCAACCCATGTGAGGTGATCCACTGCACACACTGCTGCTAATCTTGTTACGCCCAAAAATTCAACATAGTCTTCATCTCTTCACTGAGACGCTGCATCCCCTGAAAGCTAGAGATAATACACCAGAGATACAAGAGGATGAGGGAATCCTACATCCTCAACTCAACTCACACCACTCTCTGATTTGGAGAGAGCCTCTGCTCCCATCTCCCACGGATCTCTTCCACGCTTCCTGTCTCGGATGTCTTCAGCATAGTCTGCATCTCCTCTCTGAGATGCTTGCACCCCCTGAAGCTAGAGATAATACACCAGAGATATAAGAGGAGGAGGGAATCCTACATCCTCAACTCAACTCACACCACTCTCTGATTTGGAGAGAGCCACTGCTCCTATCTCCCACAGATCTCTTCCACGCTTCTGTCTCGGATGTCTATACCTGCTATACTTGAACTTGCGTAACCAAGATATCCAATACCCCCTGATTGGATGTCCTGCACCCCCTGAACGGATGCCCTTGACTGTCATGCCTTATCTCGCAGGACAAGTCTTTGGAGCAATAGAAAACTCGTCGTTTATCCCATTAACGTCCTCTGTCTTCTTTGCTCGGAGCTTTTCCTCTGAACTATCAGCCTTTGCCCTCTGCACTTCTGAACAACCTCCTGGCGTTTCCACATACGCTTGTTGTCTGTGCCTTTGCAATCCCTGATTTGCTGTCCAGTAGATTGATGGTTGACAGTAGCTCCATCTGTCAAAGCATCGTCAGCTATGCACTTCCTTGCATAGGGAACACGGGAGCAACTAGAAAATTTCAGAGTTTGACACATCAACATCCTCAATTTTCCTTGCTCGGAGCTTATTTCTTTGAACAACCAGCCTTTGCCTCTGCACTTCAGAACAACTTCCCAGCGATCTCATACGCCCGTTGTCTGTGCTGCAATCCCTGATGTTCGGTTCTGTCTCACTTGTACGTCCGTACTGATGTTTGACAGTTAGCCCTTCTGCCAAGACAACTTCCACCGATCTGTACAAGTTACCACTATGCAACCCTGTGCATAGTGCTCGCACCCATGGCTTCTGGTCTCCCTGCGTCGAGGTCGCCTGAGAAATCCGCATCAACTCTATCCTCCGCTGCCATGGAAGAAACCACCATAGAAGAAAAAAGGACTTGCCACTCATTGGCGCGCACTCTTGCGTTTGTCTCAATTTCTCTGTCTGGAAGTTCCTGTGAACTTTCAACAACCCGCTGCTGCACACTCCTCTGGCGCCTCTGTACGATACTCTACTGTACCCTTGCACTATTGCACGTCTGCATTTGTGCCCCTGCGCTTAGTATGCTCCTCTGCAACTATTGTTCTACACGTCCACATACCACCAGTACTTACTCGTATACAGTAGCTCCAACAGCTACAGCATTTCCCTGAGCCTGAACTGGTTGCCAAATCATCTATCCGTCGATGAATGGTCTTCTCTTCTGATTGAACCAGATCCTCCGATGAACTCCGGAGATAATCATCTTTGCAATCCTCTGATTGCCCCTGACCAATCCTGATCTCCCTCGATCTGCCATTTGATCATCAAGTCTGGTCTGCAATCCTCTGATCGCCCCTGACCAATCTTGATCTCCCTCAATCTGCCATCAAGCCTGATCTCCTCTGGCCTTCAATGATCTATCTCGAGTTGTATCTGGTTGTCCAATCTGGTTAGAATCTACCCATTCTAACCTCTTCAGTGACTCCGCAGCGTTCCACAATATCCGGCAACCTTCCTCCGAGTATTAAAGATGACAAACTCCCATGTTTTAACAATCTTTAAAAAACCGTTCAGAATTTCACTATTCTGACCTCGCGGTTGCGTCCGGAACGGTCCGATTAGCTAGGACCAACCTTCGCTGCATTTCCGGGGACCTCACTGAAAAATATCCCTGAAAGCTGGGCCACACCACAATATTCTGAAAATTCTGGGCCAAATTGCAATTTTCAGAAGTTCAGGGAATATTCCGTATACCAACAGAATATTCCGTCTACTGCATCTGATGCCGTCCGTCTCTTTAATCTGCCTTCTTTTTACACAAACTCCGTCTCCAAAATCTAACCGTACAGATGTGTCCGGAATACTCCAAATAGTCGGAAACCACTATTGGATCGCCAAAAACGGACTCCAAATGGCTTCGATCTAGCCAAAACATTTTGTACGCCTCAGATCTGCGGCTGCACCATAGCCGCGAAGCACTGGATCCTTCCCTGCGGTTGTACCATTGCCGCGTCGCACTAGATCCCACCCTGCCTCTGGTTGACCGGTCAACCACTGCTGACGTGGCAGATGACGTGGCGGCCACGTGGTGGCCACTGACTGGCCCACGGTGCCACGTGTCACTGACGTGGCACACCACGTGTCGATGACGTGGCAAGATGACGTGGCAGACACGGGCCTACCTTGCTGACGTGTCCTGCCACGTGCCTGCGCGTGCCTAGAGCGCGTGTGCTGCACGCGCTGCCCTTCCACTCGTCTTCCTCCTCTGCGTGCGCGCGTGTGGCGCGTGTCCGCGCGTGCGCGACGCGCCGGTTCATCCAACGGCGCGTGGGGCGCGTGCCTGCGAGTGGGACTCACGCGCCACCTTCTAGGGGCGCGTGACGGCGCGTCTGTGCTCCGATTGGGCTCTGCTTTGCATTTCTGGACTCCTCTCGTCGTGCCCTTGCTCCTAGTATGCTCAAAACTCGATTTCGAGCAATTCGATTTCTGGGCAGATTCGGATTTTGCACTGTTTTGGTTCCGAAACGCCACCGACGAGGCTCTGATACCAATTGTTGGGATCCGGGATCCCCCAAGACCTTTGCGGAAATTAAACCAAGCAGAAATACACACCCACACACAAGGAGACACAATATTTTACGTGGTTCGGCCTCAATGCCTACGTCCACGGGAGAGTAGCCGGTTTCACTATACCAATTTGGAGATTACAGAAAGATTACAATAGAGGAGGAGCTCACAGGTAGTACAGTGGAGGAAGTGGTATCTATTTAAACGGATCTAAACATGTATTCATGTACAACTTAATTAAACTTAATTTTAATCAAATTTGGAAAATGTAACTTATTTAAATTCATTTATAAATTTGAACTCAGTTAAACTAAGTTTAAATGGTATGATTGAGTAGATTCATCACTTCAGATTAAGTTTACCATTCCATCTGTATAAAAAAAAAATTAAAAAATAAAAAGATTGAATTTACCATTTATTTCTGATTTTATATTGATAAAGCTTACTTTTAAGTTATGTTTACCTCCCGCAATGATTTCATCTTCCCTCACTTCTCCTCTCTTTTTGTTGTTGATGTTTTTCTTCTTCAACTTTTTTGTCTTTGGCGGTGACGGTACTTCAAGAAGGCAGTGGCTATAGTGGTAGAGTTAGACAACAATGATAGGGATGAAGGAGACGGCATGTTTGGATTTTATTTTGATTCAAATCTTATTTTGTCAAACCACATATATAAGAAGGTTGGTGATTTTTCTGACGATTTTTGTAGTTTGTAGTTTGTGTAGGGTTTCTTGTTTGGCCCCTTTGGAGTCTTGTTATTTTTCTTTTCCTTGATTTATATGATATTTACTTTTATTTTAAAATAACCGTGTTATGACTTTTCTCAACAAAAAAAAAAAAAAAATAGAGTAATGTTTACGTTCGAAGGATCATTATTTTTGGACAAAAATAACTTTGAAGAATAATTTTTTAGATATTTCCTAAAGATTAAATTGTTTTCAAAAAAAAAAAAAAAAAATTCTCAAAACCAAATTTTTGTGTTTCTAAAAAAAATAATAAATAACTAACAAACCATAACATACATACATGCAGTGACAGAGCCAAGAAACTAAATAAGAAGGGGCACTTCTTGATTACAACTTTAATTTATTTTTTTTTCTCATAACCAACAATAAGAAGATAATAATAATTTTTGAAATAATATTAAGTACAAAAACTTAAATAAATTATTACAACAGTATTTCACCTAAAATTTTATAATTAATTTCGAGTAAAATCGAAAAGAAAGTATTACATGTAATTAGTGTATCATGAATAATGTAAAAACAATCATATATTTAAGTCTTAAAATAAATAATATAATGGTAAGATAAATCAAATTTTTACAAAATTTGAGTAAAAATTTCATATAATAGTGATATCATGTCATTATTGACATATGATATCACCAACTAATAGTAAAGCAATATATGAAGGGTGAACCCCACATGCGAATATAACTAATATTCTTAGAAATTTTTACATATATATAATGAAATTAATTATATTTGCATATCAATAATGATGGATATTACTTTTGTATTGAGATGTTTTCATAAAATTTTCATACATAACAATTGTCACGACCCGCTTCCCGTACCTAAGGGTTAAGTATCGTGATGGCCAGTAACTGAAATTACCTTCGGCCAATTCTTGAACAAATTAATAAACGCGAGCAGAAATAATATTTAAGTGAGGGTACCAAAATAATCATCGAAACTTATATTTTTATTATAAAATTTATTGACCAAAAAGGGCGATATTTACATATAAAAATATCATAAAAGTGTTGTGTGTATCTATTCTGTAGCCCCGCATCTAAGACTTTCCAAAAGCTATTTCTAAATTATATTATTTCCTGAAAATTGGTAAACAGCTATAAGCACATGGCAGAATGAGAAATATTATGCCAAGAGTATAAGGGACACAAAATAACTATGGATAGTTATGTAACTAAAATATTTAAAATAACTTAGTCTGAACAAATAATCATTTAAGTAACAAAACTGAGATTATGTAAATAAATAATCATAACCACAGTACTGAACAAAACAGAACACAGGTCACAGGAGTGACAGTCAGAACAGAGATACGGATTCAAGAGGTGGCTCGTACGGATTATAGAGGTGACTCACACAATAGTGTAACACTTATCGCCGCATAGCACTTTACTCCGCACAGAACAGAGGTCGATAGATTCATGACAACAGAGGGCCACAAAGTGACCAAACAGAGATCAATGGTTATTTAAGTCCCCCAAGACGTGGGACTCCCGTAGTGGTACTTACAAGACATAATTGTTTGCAAAATCATTGTCAAATAGTCATTAAAGTTAAACAAACATGTCCATGGGTTTCATTTTAAGCAAATAGAGTTCAGAAAATAATCAACGTAATTAAAATATAAATATAAGTTATAAAACATAACTTGTATAAAATAATTTATAGTAACTCAAAACATACGTAAAATATATTATGGCGACTCAAGGTATAATATAACACATCTTAAAATTAATACATCACTCTTTCTTTCTACTATCAAAGCCTTCTTAACTTCTAGTATTTTTTTTCCCTTTCTTTATTTGTTTTCCTTCTTGATCTTCCGCAAACCTTAGCAAATCCTCTCCTTTTATACAAGAGCATTGGTGATGACTCACCCCTTAATCATTAGCCTAATTGGTGATTCATTTTTCTACTTACATAGCCTTCACGGGTGGCCTAATCACAAGCTTCCAATCAACTTGCATACATTTCCTTATATTCTTACTTGGCCCCAACTAGTATCATAATTTCCTAATTGTTTTGATTTGACCTCAAACAATATATTAATCATACATTTGATAATTCAATGCCAAATTAAATTACATCCTTAGCACATATAATTGTGTAATTAGATATATCATTCATATATATATATATATATTATTAATGATTCCTAATTATAAATTAAATTACATTTTAACACCTATACTTATAAAAATATTCTTTTCCAAGTATTAATTTAACTATTTTATATTAATTTAGCTTAAAGTATTCAAAAATAGGGATGTTACAAAAATATAAGTTGTTGTAGTCACTTTATTTTCAATAAAACAATCACTATTATTTTTATAAATTTAAAAATTCTCTTGACATTTTATTCTAAATATTATTTTTGTTTAAAATTTTATTTATATATAAAAATAAAATTTTAAAAAAATCAAAAATTCGGGGGTACGTGACCCCCCCTAAGCCCCCATATGACTCCACGACTGCATACATGTAAGATTGTCTTGGCCTTATTATGCGGATTTTAATTTTACTTAGGTTTCATTTTGATCATGAATTTGAGTAAGAATTTGAGCTCAAAAAAAAAAAAAAAAAAAAAAAAAAAGTGACAAAAATATAAACAACCAAAAAACATAACTATACAGGCATGGTTGTCTAGATTGGCCAAATTTATGACTTTTAGAGCAGGCCAAATGGATTTTAATTTTAATTGGGATATGTTTAGAGTTGAGATTTGTGGAGCAATTTTGCTAGGAATATAGAAATTGAACAGTGAAAAGAATACAAAATTAATACACTTAAATGGACAAAAATTTATAAAATTTATTTTATAATGCTCACTTCTAAAAAATCTTGACTATTTATAAATATTTTGTGTCTGGTTCTATAATCCAAAATTTATGCTTATTCTTTGTGAAGGGAAAACAAAATAGAAGAAAAATAACAAAAAAAGTATTTTTTTTTTATTTTTTGCCACATTTATTCTTTAAATCTTTATAAATACAAAAATCAAAACACAAGACACTATCAATTTACAACCTATTTTATCTTTGTGGATGGCACTCACATGTTGCTTTTTAATCAAATGATTGCTGCATTTGTGAAGGTGTTTCTGTTGTATCACCCAACTCTGGGGGTCATCAAGTTTATTTATTGGCTAAAAATAAGTTAATAAGAACATTATTTTAATAGCTTTTTAGAGTGTTAAAAGAGAATTTTTTTTAGCAGGAAAAGGATTTCCCAAATAAACGAAAGACTTTTTTAGTAAAATGAGTTTTTCTAATTAATAAATAAATTATTTAACGAGTACCAAACGGAGCCTAAGTAGTATTTGCAAAGCTCATTTGGGTAAAGAGTTGCATAGACACACACACACACACCACCTACCAAGTACAACATTGCAAGAGAATAGTTCAAATTGACATAACTCTCTACATGTGGAGTTTCCTTCTAATAATTGTCAAATTGCTCTTTCATAATCAATACGAATTCATTGCAAGAGAGGTATACCATGGCACTTATGTCAGGAGTCAAGCAATGCAATGCTCGTGAACTTGTCTAACAATAATGCCATATTTATTTTCTTACATCAAATTTAGTATATATCATGTCGCACATTTATAATATCTAGATATTAATGGAACTGGTGCGAGATTTATTATCACAAAGGGAAAATGTTTGAAATCCTTGAAAAGTTTTCTTAATTTGACCCATAATGATGCGATATAGTAAGTGTCAACTTTTAATTTATCATACACTCAAATTATATAGCGTCCCACTACCTTACCATATTATTGTGAGTGAATTTAAGAATTTAGATTTTAGGTCTTTAACATTTCTTTTGTCAAAAATTGTAATGATTTCACAAGTCTAGCATTATTGTTTATTTGATTTGCACATTTTAGCCCATTATGGTGTTGATGGTTCATTAGCAATGGCAAAAAATTGTTGAACTCAATGCATTGCCTTATCATTTTGAAAACCATTTTCTTTTTCTTTTTTCATTTGTTTAATGTATCAATAAAGTAGCAATTGCTTTTATGAATTTCCATTCTTAATAATTAAATAAATCGCATTTGAACTAATCTGACCATAAAATTGAGAATGGGCATGATGCTCACATTACATACACTTATTAAGAAGGAGGTTTCACTCTAGTCTAAAATTAGACTGGCCCATTAGTTGTCCACATTATGGAGATTATTTTGACAAGGTCTTGTTTGAGAACAAACTATTTTAGTAATTTTTTAATTTTTTTATTGAAATATGAGATAAAAAAAATTAGTATGCTTGTAATAACTTTTTGATTTTTTACGAAAAGATATGTAAAAAGTATAGAGAAAATCGAATCTTTGACTCTTTTATATAAGTTATAGGCTTGATTTTTTTAATAACATTTTAGCTTTTAAATTAAAAGTGTCGCATGCCAAACGAGACTTCAGTTCCACTAATCTTTAAATTGTCTATAAAACTAAAATAAAAAGTTTGGTCAATCTAATAATCATAGTCACCTAATAAATTGTCAAAAAATAAATAAAAACATGATTTTACTAATATACAACAAAACAAATATGATAAAATAATCATGGTCGTCTATTACATCATAAAAAAATTGAATGAAATGCATTATTTAACAGATATACAACAAAACAAATATGATAAAATAATCATAGTCGGCCAATGTATCTCATTGGCTGCTTATTTGTGATGAAAATTTTCAGTCATTTCAGTTATTTTCTTTTAACTAGTCAAATTCAATAAATTAAATTTTAATTTTAATCAAGTTTAACTTGTTTATTTCTTTATGATTTAAATTGGAGTAATGTTTTATAGGTCCCATAATCTATACTATTACCAAATCAAGTCTAACGAAATTTTTTGTTAACCCAATGAGTCCTGCACATTGCCCATGACCCCAAAAAACCCTCATCGTGTTTAGAGCGTGCCTGTGCATAAACAAATTGAACAACGTGTCGGACTAGGTTTTGCTTCAAAACTTTATAAATCATAATTTTTGTCCTTTAAATCCGTTTTCGTAAAATTATTCAGTGTGTTTAGTTTCAGTTTTCTGAATTCAGTTTCCTGAAAACTGAGTTTTTTGTTTTTTTTTGTTTTTAGTAAATATTTTTTAAATTTTAAATAATTTTTTTTTACTTTTTTAGATGTATCTTAGATGTATCTAAATAGTAAAATATTTGTGACAAAATATTTTTAAAAATTAATAAATACACAAAAATACAAAAAATATACTAAATTTTCATATTTTTTTTATTTTGTGTATTTTTTTAAAGATTTTTTTACAAATATTATACTTTTTAAGTGTATTTATCTTAAATGTTTCTAAAATTTTTTTAAAAAAATCTTAAAGTATTAAAAAATTCATTGAAAACATTAAAATATGAAAATAAAAAAATAAAATTTTCTAAAAACTGTTTTCTGAAAATCAGAACCAAACAAGCTAATGTGCATGTTTGGTACAGCTTAAAAGCTGTTTATTTCAGCTTTCAGCTTAATTTAAGCTATTTTGATATGTTTGGTTTAGCTTATAACTTATAACTTATAATTTTTTGGAAGTCAGAAATCAGCTTATTCTTTGAGTGAGGCAGGAGATACTTAATTTATGAGTTAGAAATCAGTTTATATCCACAGTTATAAGCTATAAGCTGTTTAGGCATAAGCTATAAGCACTTTCCCACAGCTGTACCAAACAGAGCCATATTTCTTAAACTTATTCAAGAACATCCCAACAACAAAAAAAAACTATATTTAATAAAAAACAAAAACAAAAAGTTTAAAAAAACAACTACGAAATTTCGCTATAGAAAATTGAAAAACTTTGCAGTTTTTAATTGAGAAATTTCATTGTTATGCGAAATTTCACAATTATGCATACAAAAGTTACTATCTGATAGTGTGTGAGTGACTTTCTGATCACACTGTCCTCCTTAGTAATTCAGCTGTAGAACACAGGCAGAATAGATGGCACCCTGCTGTCCTGCACAGAAGAAAAGGCTCCGGCGGTGGTTCTTCCACCCGGGGGCACTCCGACGATCAAGTCAGTATATCTCTCAAAGATAATCAAGTATTCAACTCACAAGCTTGAGTATATAAAACATACCTTAGACCCATGGGGGTGCCTCTCTGGCCGACCTCCCTACTGACGTTGATGCTCAGCCGACGCAAACCATGCCTCCACCAAAGCCGAAGAGAACCAAGAAAGCCCAGCCAGAGGTTAAAGTGACTCAGGTTGAATCTGAGGACACTTTACCTATTTCAAAACTTGTTGAGAGTAAGAAGACTTCTTCCGTTTCTGCAAAAAGGTCTGCTGAGGCCCAACCTTCTGAATTCCCCAAATCGAAGAAGTCGAAGTCGTCGTCTGCGACGACTTCGGATTCTAAAAAACCAGATGTCCCCTGGGCGCCTACAATTACTCTGGAAGACAAGCCGATCATGACCAGTGAGAGCGCTGATGACATTAATGTCGGCGTTGCTCTCAGTACGGCGTTGCTCCTTCCTGGTGATCTGGAGCGAAATGCCTGGTATAGTGAGTATAAGAACTATGCCCTAATGCTCCAGCACTCTGTTCAAGTAAGTGTTCCTACTCGGTACCTTTTCTTTCTTTTCTGTTTTCATTTTTAAAGAGTTTTTTCTAATACTTCTGTTTTCTTTCAGGCCATCCAGCATGCCCATTCGTTTTCAATGCAATCTTTCAAGAATCGAGAGAAGTTAACCGATCTGAAGAGGGAGTTTACTGCCCTCCAGAAGACCAATAAAAGTCTTCAATTAAAAATGAAGAAGCTAGAAGACCAGGCCGAAGTTGCCACTAAGGCCCAACAAATAGCAGAAGAAAAAGCTGAATCTGCTGAGGCTATCAGGAGGGTCGCCGAAGCCGAGAAAAAAGAGGCCGAGGATAAAAAGGCCCAGGCCAAAAAGGAGCTTGAGGAGGCCTTGGCTACGAAAGAAGCCGAAATCAAAGAAGCTGATGAAAAAGCTTACGCCCAAGGTATAGCCGACATTACTGAGGACTACAAGCTCCAAGTCAGGCAGGCATGCAATAGGGGCTTCTCCCTTGGTTGGATGTTCCTAGCCAAAAAGCTCAATGTCCCTGATGATTCACCATTCCGCAATGCCGACGCTATCCCACTTCTATTTCCTCCACCTCCACCTCCAACTCAAACTAAAGACGAATCAGAGTCTGAATCCGAGGATGAGGATAAGGATGATGATGAGGCTCTAGTAAGGAAGCCTAAAGTTGCCACTGAGACCAGGTCCTCTCCTCAAGATAATCAAGTCCTAGACTTGACCCATGAGGATGAAGATAAGGAGGTTGTCAAGGAGGCTACTCCTGAACAAGCATCATCTGACATTCCTCCAACCGATAAAAGTGTTGACCAAACACTTGCCGAAATCGATGCCGAGATCATGGCAGAAAAGGCTGCCGAAGTAGTTCGTCAGGAATCTGCCGAGGTAGTTCTCCAAGAATCTGCCGAGGTCCAGACTCAAATTGCGCCTGAAGTGTGAAGAATCACAACCTTGATTTCTTTTGTACTTTTTTGTTTTCTGAATAATATAAGTTTCCTTTTGTGGCCGATGTGCCTATCTTTGTCACTGCCGAGCAATTTACTTTTGGTTAGGCCGTAGTGCCTTCTTTGTACACAACTGCAACTGTTTTTCTCTGAATGTTTTAGTCTTTATTTTCTCTTGAATGCTTCTGCATGGTTCTATACTTAGAATATTTGGCATGCCTTTCATACTTTGCCTCCTTTGTGCAATCTTCTCGGGGTTAAAGACCTCGGGCATAGTAACTACAAGCTTTACTTCGGCAAGATACTGACCTGCAAACTTTTCATGAATTTCAACAAGTATATACCATTCAATGCTATCTTTGCAAACATTTCTGAAGTTATAACAAGTGCTAAATAATGATCTACTTGTAAGTTGTTACGAATTTCAACAAGTGTTTAAACAATATACTTAGCTTTTATTTCAACCTGTAAATTGCTGCAAATTTCAACAGATGATCATATGTCGGCTTAACGTCATCTTGTAAATTGCTACAAATTTCAACAAGTGTTAAGCATCTTCTTTAGGTTTAACCAACCTGTAGATTGCTATAAGGGTTTAAGCAATAACCTCAGCTTCACTTCAACTTGTAAATTGCTATAAATTTCAATAAGTGAAGAGAAACAATAATCATCTCAGCTTAACTTCAACTTGTAAATTGCTACAAATTTCAACAAGTGAAGATAAGGAACCATCTTAGCTTATCTTCAACTTGTAAATTGCTACAAATTTCAACAAGTGAAGATAAGGAACCATCTCAACTTATCTTCAACTTGCAAATTGCTACAAATTTCAACAAGTGAAGATAAGGAACCATCTCAGCTTATCTTCAACTTGTAAATTGCTGCAAATTTCAACAAGTGAAGATAAGGAACCATCTCGGCTTAACTTCAACTTGTAAATTGCTACAAATTTCAACAAGTGTTAAGTGTCTTTGTCTTCTCTCTGCCCCCAATGTGAACCTGAGTTCCCCTTGGGTTCTCATTATTCATGTCTCTCAGAAACAACATTATGTAACTTTATTAATCATATGTGTTTGAAGAATTCTGAAAAGATTTTATTGATGACATCGGCCAAAAATAAAGCACATTTTAATGATAGAAAAATTTCAAATTACAAGTGTTCCAAGGTCTTGGTAATGATTTGCCCTCATTGTCTTCAAGCCGATAAGCTCCATTGCCTAATACTGAAGTAATTCTGTAGGGTCCTTCTCAATTTGGGCCAAGCTTGCCCTCTCTGGGATCCTTCTTGTTGCCGACGACTTTTCTCAGGACTAAGTCGCCGATCTGAAAATCCCTTGGATTGACCTTCTTGTTGTAAGTTCTGGCAAGTTGTTGCTGGTATACTGTGAGCTGAATTGTAGCTTTCTCTCTTTGTTTTTTCAAAAGGTCCAGATCTCGGGCTAAGAGTATATCATTAGTCCCATTCTCAACTCCCTGGGTTCGGATCCCTGGGATGCCGACCTCCAGTGGAATGACTGCTTCTGTACCATAAGCCATGGCAAAGGGGGATTCCCCTGTTGATCTTCTTGGTGTAGTCCGATATGCCCAAAGTACGTTGGGCAACTCGTCTACCCACTTTCCTTTTGCTGCCTGCAGTCTCTTCTTTATTCCATCCAAAATTACTTTGTTGGATGCTTCTGCTTGCCCATTGCTTTGGGGAAAACTTGGTGTTGAAAAGTAATTCTTGATCTTGAATTTTGCACAGAAGTTCTTGATGAGTTTGCTGTCAAACTGCGTTCCGTTGTCGGCAACGATTCCTCTTGGAATCCCAAATCTGGTGATGATGTTTTTCCAAATAAAATTCTTGACATCCACATCTCGGATTTTGGCAAGAGGTTCTGCCTCTATCCACTTTGTGAAATAATCTGTTGTCTGGGGAAGTTGCCCAACAAGATCCATGCCCCATTGGGCAAACGGCCAGGGGCTGGATACTGGGTTCAGGTCGGCAGCTGGCTGATGAATCAAAGGTGCAAACCTTTGGCATTGTTCGCACTTCTTTACGTATGCTTCTGCATCTTTTTGCATGTAGGGCCACCAATACCCTTGGGTAATGGCCCTATGAGCTAATGATCTGCCCCCAGCATGGCTTCCGCAAATTCCTTCATGAATTTCATACAAGAAATCTTTAACCTGCAAAGGATGTACGCACCTTAAAAGGGGTCCAGTGAAGGACCTTCTGTAGAGATGTCCGTCTGCTGTTAGAATGAATCTTGCCGACTTCAATCTGACTTTGTGTGCCTCCTTGCGATCTTCTGGCAGCTTTCCTTCTTTTAGGAATGCAATAATTGCATCCATCCAGCTTGGCCCCATGTCCACGCACATTGCTTCCTGCTTTGCGTTCTGTGGTTCTATGCTTAGGCCCGACATATATTCGATCATAATAGTTCTTGTCTTTCCAGTCTGCATTGAACTTGCCAGGTTGGCCAACGAGTCGGCGTGACTGTTATCATCTCGGCTTACTTGGAGAAGTTGGCAGTTCTGAAACAAGGCTGCCAATTTGATGACCTCTTTTGCATATGCCGACATCCTCTCGTCTCTGGCTGCAAATTCTCCTGTTGACTGATTAACAATTAATTGTGAGTCACAAAAAACTATTACCTCATCTGCTTCTGCTGCTGCTGCCAGCTTTAGCCCTGCAATTAATGCTTCGTATTCTACTTCATTGTTTGAGGCCTTGAACCCCAAACGAATGGACTGTTCTATTATTTCTCCATCTGGAGATATCAGTAGTACTCCTGCCCCCGCTCCTTGTCGGTTTGAACTTCCATCGACAAATAGTCTGAAGGAGTCGCCGATGTAGATGCTGCAGGATCTGAGTTTTTCCTTCCTTTGCTCTCTTACCTTAGGCTGGGATTCTCCTTGTTTGCTGGGACAATGTTTATCTAGGCTCAACGGAGCCCGATGTTCGACGGATTCAGGCGTGAATTCTGCCATGAAGTCAGCCAAAACTTGGCCCTTGATTGCTGCTCTGAGCCTGAACTCCAGGTCATATTGGCCCAAGGCCACTGCCCATCTTGCAATTCTTCCTGTTAAGTCTCCTTGTTGTAATAGGGGCTTCAGTGGGTGTTTTGTTAGTACCACAATCTTGTGCACTTGAAAGTAATGGTTCAACTTCTTTGAAGCCATTACTAAGGCTAGCATTAATTTCTCCAGTGGTAGATACCTTATTTCTGCGTCGGCCAAGGTTTTGCTTACATAGTAAACAGCCTTTTGCTCCCATTTTTCTTCTCGGATTAACACCGCACTTACTGCGTGTGCTAAAACAGCTAAATACAAGAATAGCTCTTCCCCAGGTTCGGGTGTTGAGAGGACTGGAGCCGTGGTCAGATATTTCTTTAGGTCGGCCAAAGCGGCCTCACATTCCTCTGTCCAAAGGAAATCCGTGGCTTTCTTCACTAGGTTGAAGAAAGGTTTACACTTGTCTGAGCTTCGGCTTATGAACCTGTTTAGGGCTGCGGCCCTTCCGGTAAGTTTCTGTACCTGTTTTGCCGATGTCGGGCTCTGTAAATCTATGATGGCCTTGATCTGATCTGGGCTGGCCTCAATGCCCCTTCGTGTCACTAGGTACCCCAAGAATTTACCAGATCCAACTCCAAACGCGCACTTTGATGCGTTGAGTCGGAGCCGATATGTTTTGAGTATCTCAAATACCTCTTTTAGGTCGGCAAGATGACCCTTAGGATCCTTGGTCTTCACGACCATATCATCGATGTAGACTTCTACTGTTTGGCCGATCAAGTGCTTGAACATTTTGGTTACCAGCCTTTAGTAGGTTGCTCCTGCGTTTTTCAACCCAAAAGGCATCACCTTGTAACAGTACAGGCCTTTTGGGGTGATGAACACTGTCTTCTCTTCGTCTGGGGGGTACATGGCTATCTGGTGGTACTCCCTATAAGCATCCAGGAAGCCCATCCTTCCATGTCCAGATGTGGCATCCACCAACTGGTCAATTTTGGGCAAAGGGAAGCTGTCTTTGGGGCAAGCTTTGTTCAGGCTTATAAAATCTACGCATACCCTCCATTTACCATTTTTCTTCTTTACTACCACAGTGTTTGATAGCCATGTCGGGTAATTGACTTCTCTGATGGCCCTGGCCTCTAGAAGTCTGTCTACTTCCTCCTCCACTGCTTCGACGTGCATCAACGTTGGTCTTCTAGCTCGTTGTATTACAGATTTGGCTGACCTGTCAACGTTCAGTCTGTGACATGTGACCTCGAGGTCAATGCCAGGCATTTCATAAGGTGTTCAGGCGAACACCTCTATGTTTGTTCTCAAAAAGGCTTCCAGTTCCTTTTCTTCTTCTTCGGCTAAGCCTGAGCCGAGAAGAAAGAAGCGTTCTTCATCGCCCTCCTAGACGAGGATTTTCTTTAGTGTTTCCTCACTCTTCTCGGTTGGCTCCTTGCCGACATCATCTAGGACCTCCATGTCCTCACCTTCAATCTCTGCCTTCCCTGGTTCTTGTATGTTACAGGTTGTTTTCATTGCTGCCATGGAGCAATTTTTTGCCTACAGCTGGTCTCCTTTGACTTCTTCAATTCCATGTTCTGTTGGGAACCGCAATAGTTGATACAACGTTGAGGGAACTGCCCCCATTGCATGCAACCATGGCCTTCCCAAGATGATATTGTATGGTGAAGGTGTGTCAATCACGATGAACTCTGTCCTGATCTTCTTAGTGCCGGCTTGTACTTCCAAGTTTGTAGCGCTCAGTGGCCACGTCGGCGTTCCATTGAAGCCGACCATCGGGCCATTCGATTGCTCCATGTCATCTGGGTGAAGGCCCAGCTCCTTGTAACATCTAACATACATGATGTCACAAGAGCTGCCTTGATCTATCAAGATGCGTTTCACTTGGCACTCCCCAACCTGGAGGGATATTACCAAGGCATCATTATGTGGGTGCTGAACCATCTCTAGGTCGGCTTCGGTGAAGGCTATCATCGGGCCTAGGTACTTTTCAGGCCGAGGTCTTTTCTGTCCGACCTGGTTCACGTGCTGCAGGTGTTTTACTCTTTGGGTTTCCCCCCGTATGTCGTTTTCATTCACCTTGGAGTGAATTACGTTAACCACCCTAGGTCCCTCCTCCCTGTGGTTGCTGTGCTGGGAGAGGCGGGGCTGCTGGTGCTTGAGGCAACCTTGCCTGCTCTTCTCTGGTCCTGGCTTCGTCGACGAGATCCCTCAGGTGACCTTGTCTTACTAAGTCCTCTAAGTATGTTTTTAGGGCTCTGCAGCCCTGAGTTGGGTGCCCTTCTTCATTGTGGTAAGCACAACACCTACCAACGTTCCTGCCCATGTATTCCCCTGGGGCCTTTGCTGGTGCTCTGAAATAGGGTTGATTTCGGATTTGATCCAGGACTTTGTGGACCGGGATTCGGAACACAGTCGTCACTGCCTGTTTGCCCCTCAATTCTGTCTCTGCTTTGCTAAATCCGTTGTTACTTCGGCCTCGCTTCGGCGAGCCGTTCCCTTTTTCCTGTTTTACCTCCTTATTCCCCGATGTATCCTCCTCGACTTTGGCATACTTCTCGATTCTTGCCATTAGCTCCTCCATGCTCTTCGGTAATGTCTTCGCCAAAGATTTCCGTAGTGAATAATAATCTTTCAGGCCGTTCTTGAAGGACACGACCGTCACTTCTTGGTTGCATTCGGGTATTCGATTGAACACCTCGTAGTATCTTTTTGCATAGGCCCTAAGGCCTTCATCCTTGCTGATCTTTAGAGCCATTAATGCATCCACCCTCAATGGCTGCAGCTTGTTTGTCACGAACTTGGCCACAAACATCTCGGCCAGGCCTTCCCAAGTCTTCACACTTCCCTTTGGCAGTTTGTGGAGCCAATCTGATGCAATCTCCCCAAAGGACGAGGGGAACACTTTGCAGAGCAACGGCTCGTTTCCACTGTATAATGCCATTGAGTTCAAGAATAATCCAACGTGGAAGTTAGGGTCTGACTTACCATCGTAGATTTGAAACCTTGGCATACTGAATCTCTTTGGTGCCTCAAATTTGTCCAGTTCTACCGAGAACAGTGTTCTCGGCTTGTCGGGTGAGGTAACCTCGGCTTCGGCATTCTGTTCCTTCCTCTTGAAGTAGTTTCTCAAGTCTTCTTTACTCCTCCCCAGAGCTCGGCTATCTTTTGACTTCAGTCTTTTCGGCGCACTACTTTGGGCCTCATGGTAGGCCCGTTTTGATCTTTCTCCATGGGTTGTGTCAAAGCAGAGTGCCTGCCCTTGGACATGCCGATGTTCTTTGGGCTGTGGGTCCTTCGTGTGATATGTCCTTTGGGACTTCTCTTGTCTCGGTTCTTCCCGTCCAACCTCCCTGGAGGTGTGGTGGGAGTGTCTTCCACTCCTGGTGTGCCGAGGTGCTAAAGGGATCTGTCCCCCCTTCTGGGTGTTGGCTGCTGGGACTGGTGTGTCATGCAGTGGGAAGGGTGGCTACATGACATTGTTTTGCATCATGAAGTTGACGATCGACTATAGGTCTGCCAACTTGTCTGCCAGTTCTTTCACTTCCTTGTCCCTTCGTAAGCACCTATCCCTCCATACCTGGATGTTATCTTCGTTGTAGTATCTGTCCTGGTCTGTCTTCTTTGAAGTGTCGCCCTCCTGGCCGACGCCTTTTCCTCCGTGCCCCTGGTCACGGGCTTCTTTATTGTGGTTGTCTCCTTCAATGTCAAGGTCGATAGGCCTGCCACTCCCAACGGGAGCGTCGTCCCCAACCTTTTCTTTCTATGTGTTACTAGCCATCTATTCGTCTTCACTTCCCACAGACGGTGCCAAATTATGTGAGTGACTTTCTGATCACACTGCCCTCTTTAGTAATTCAGCTGTAGAACACAGGCAGAATAGATGGCACCCTACTGTCCTGCACAGAAAGAAAAGGCTCCGGCGGTGGTTCTTTCACCCGGGGGCACTCCGACGATCAAGTCAGTATATCTCTTAAAGATAATCAAGTATTCAACTCACAAGCTTGAGTATATAAAACATACCTTAGACCCATGGGGGTGCCTCTCTTTTATAGTCAATATAATCCTAGTCCCGATAGGAGCCTAACTCCAATGAACTCAGGATTACTGCTAATCTAGAACTCCCAATGGGATTAGGATAAACCCTCTAAGAGTTTCATCTTTACCCAAACTGAAGTTCTCTCTCAATCTAGGACTCTTGTCCTTTATCCGCTTATCTCGGATTCCGATATCTACGGAGATAACCTCGGCAACTCCGAGATAACCTCGGCGTAACTACCTCGACACGTGATACCTCGGCTGACACGTCGGTGTCACCTTGCCACGTGTTGGTACTCAGAAAATATATCCTCACAGATAGCATTTTCAGCTACTGTAACTCTGAAATTTCTTAGTTGCGCGCACACATTCTATTAACTAAGAAATTTCTTAATTACAGTATTTGCAGAAATTCTAAGTTATGCATTGAAAAACTGTGAGATTTTGCAGTAACAGTAACTACAAAAAAATAAAAATAAATAAATAAATAAATAATTGTTAGACACAAAAATTGCAAATTTCTCAATTATTTTTTTTTCCTAACATAATTTCATATCCAATATTGATATTGTTTAATAGACTTAGATGAGTAGATTCCAAAAATACAAATTTTAATAAAAATGGATCATTTACTATTAACTGGCAAATACGTTAGTATCTTCACTTAAATTTGAAAAGCGAGTTTAGCATATTGAAGATTAAATCAATAGGACATTTTGAGTTAACTAAAGTCATGGATATATATAATCTACTACAAACCCCAGCCACAAAACTTGCCACCGAAAACCTTTTTTTGTTTTAAGATAAGCTCATGATTGAGTCAATCTCAAACCAAGCTTCAACAGGGCGGTTGGTCTTGTGATCACCCTACTTTGAAAGAAGTTTTATACACCACACCACTATCAACCACAATTAATCCATTGTGTGCTTCCCTAAACATATTTTTGACCCCTTGTTTACAATATAATGTGACCAACCAACATTGGCAAATTCAAAAAAAATAAAAATAAAATACATATACAAAAGTTGCAAACAAAATAGAGATACCATGGTATGCAATTCAAAGTAAGTTTTTTGAGTGATTAGATGTCTCTTCTTTTTTCTCGTTCTTTTTGTGTCACATATCACCCAAATATTTGATTAGAACTCTTTTCTCTTATGAAATTTCTTATTTGTTATGATGTGCCATTATTTTTTTAATATGGTAAGTCATTGTATAATATTTTTAAATAACTAGTACAATAATATATATCGGTATCAGTGATATTGTCATACGTGGGCTAATATCAGATAGTATCAGTCAAAAGTCCAAAATTTCATTATGTATTAACTAATAGGATACACAACAACTCATATATAAAACCATTAAAATATACATAAAAGGTGAAATATCCTTTCACAAATATTATTTTTCTTTGTGTTGTACTTCAATACCATATAAACTCAACCACATATATATATTTTGGTGTAAGCTTCGTTATCATTATTTGATTGGAGGATTCATGTAACAAGTTGATCATGCCAGTACAAGCCACCTCATGACAAGAGGCAAAGATAAATTACCAAATGGGGCCAAAGCTTTTCTATCTTCCAAAAGAAATTGTTGTCACATGGCTCTCCATTGAAATGACATTTTCTGTGTCGGTATGTGTAGACAAAAAAAAAAAAAGAAAAAAAAAAAAAGCAAGATATACCTATAATTTTGACTTGTGTTTTTTCTCAAGTTCTAAGAGTTAGAGGGCAGGACAAGCAAGAACAATATACATATGTAGCTTGGCAAATAAATCCAATGGTTGTCTTTCTAATGTTGTTGTGGCCTTGGGACTTTTAGAATGAAAGAATCCAAATTGTCTCCTATCTTTGACCCTTTAATATCATCTGTTCAAGTCTTCACTTGTACTAAGACCCACTGGTGAAGAAACTTTCTGTGGGGATATATTTTCTAAGCACCAACACGTGGCCAAGATGACGCCGACGTATTAGCCGAGGTGCCACATGTCCTGGTCATGATGCCGAAGTTATCTCGGCTAGGCCGAGGTTATCTGCGAGGATACCGGAATCCGAGATAAGCGGATATAGGGGACAAGAGTCCTAGATTGGGAGAAGACTTCAGTTTGGGTAAAGATAAGACTCTTAGAGAGTTTATCCTAATCCCACTGGGAGTCCCAGATTAGCAGTAATCCTAAGTCCATTAGGCCTAGGCTCCTATTGGGACTAGGATTGTATTGGCTATAAAAGAGAGGCACCCCCATGGGTCTAAGGTATGCTTTTGATATTCTGCCTAGTGAGTTAAGCACTATTGATTATCTTTGAGAGATATTGAGTACTGACTTGATCATCGGAGTACCCCCGGGTGAACGAACCACCGCCGGAATCTTCTCTTTCTGTTGCAGGTCAAACAGGTGTCATCTATTCTGCCGGTGTTCTCCAGTTGAGTACTAAGTTAGCAGTGTGGTCGGAAATTGACACACACAATTTGGCGCCGTCTGTGGGAAAGAAAGGAGAATAGATGGCCATCACCGTACAAGATCAACGTGTTGAAAACGACGAGTTTAGCGAAGATGGAGAGTCTGTCGACATAAACGGAATGAAGACCCTTCCAGAAGGGACGCGAAGACAAGGGGCATGAGCGCTCCCAAGGAGATGACATTCAAGTATAGAAGAGCTCAGCCTAAGTGAGCAGATCTTGGATTTCAGGCCCCGGACCCCAGATCCCAAAAGACAAGATCTCGGCCTAAATAAGCAGGTCCGAGAAGAGAAGAGCTCAACCTGAGTGAGCAGATCCAAGATTCCAGAAGACAAGATCTCGGCACTTAAGTCCGAGAAGAAAAACGGCTCGCCGATGCGAGGCCGAGGTAATGATGAATAACTTAGACTCATAATACGCCAGAGTCGAATCTTGCATATAATGAAGTTGAACTAAGTTGGAGTAACATAGGCTTGCCATGTCGGCAAAATCAAACTCAGGTTGAAACCAAGTAAGATCAACAGAGAAATCAAGGCTAACAACCTCGGCTTGAAACCAACTTCGGCGGACAAGATCACATGCACAAGCTTAATGTGAACATAAGTCCACATTAGGGGACAGAGAGTTATAAATGATGTTTAACACTTGTTGAAATTTGTAGCAATTTACAAGTTGAAATTAAACCGAGATGATGTTTAACACTTGTTGAAATTTGTAGTAATTTACAAATTGAAGTTAAACTGAGATTATTGTTTAACACTTATTGAAATTTGTAGCAATTTACAAATTGAAGTTGAACCGATGTTATGTTTAACACTTGTTGAAATTTATAGCAATTTACAAGTTGAAGTTAAACCGAGAGCATTGTTTAACACTTGTTACTTGAGAAAAATTTACAAGTTAAAATTAAACCGAGATTATGTATGACAGCTCATACGTGTGAACGGGTTCTTGAAATTCTTGTTCTTTAAAGAGACATGTCGGCCTTAACGATGATTTCGGCTGCGATACTTTAAGCCGACATACTGGAAAGTACCGATATAGGTTCTATTACCTCAGAATGCTGAGGTAATAAAACCTAGGGGGCAGTTGTGGGGATATATTTTCTAAGCACCCACACGTGGCCAAGGTGACGCCGACGTATTAGCCGAGGTGCCACATGTCCTGGTCATGATGCCGAAGTTATCTCGGTTAGGCCGAGGTTATCTGCGAGGATATCGGAATCCGAGATAAGCGGATATGGGGGACAAGAGTCCTAGATTGGGAGAAAACTTCAGTTTGGGTAAAGATAAGACTCTTAGAAGGTTTATCCTAATCCCACTGGGAGTCCCAGATTAGCAGTAATCCTAAGTCCATTAGGCCTAGGCTCCTATTGGGACTAGGATTGTATTGGCTATAAAAGAGAGGCACCCCCATGGGTCTAAGGTATGCTTTTGATATTCTGCCTAGTGAGTTAAGCACTATTGATTATCTTTGAGAGATATTGAGTACTGACTTGATCATCGGAGTACCCCCGAATGGACGAACCACCGCCGGAATCTTCTCTTTCTGTTACAGGTCAGACATGTGTCATTTATTCTGCCGGTGTTCTCCAGTTGAGTACTAAGTTGGCAGTGTGGTCGGAAATTGACACACACACTTTCCTTCTCACCTTTCTTTATATTCATGTAACTGATTATGTTGGAGTATTTAAAAACAAAAATAAAAACAAAAACATTTACAATGATTCAATAGTTCAATGACTAAATATTCTTATATTTGAGTTTCGCTCTTGTCTTTTGGACTTAATAGATTCGTATAATTTACAAGTAATTACAGATTATTCTACTAAAGTAAGTTCAAAACCCTTGCTTAGTAAAATTTTGGCATAAAAATAAAATATTAAGTTGCGGTTTGGCATTAGCTTTTTAGTTTTTTTTTTTTTTTTTTGGAGTTAGGACTTTTTTAGTTTGGGACTAAAAAGTTCATTTGATTGGACTTTTTTGACTTTTAGAGAAAAAGTCAAATGATTATAATTTGGATGTGACATTTTATCTTATTAACTTATTTAGCATATTTTGTCTTTTATATTTTTTTAACTCAACTAAGGGGTTGTTTGGGATGACCTAAATAAGTGTATTTTTTGTCTTTTTATGAAAAGATGTGTAAAAAAGTAGAGAGATGATGTGATGGAAAAAAGATAAAAAGATAAAAAGTATGTACTTATTTTAGGTAGCCAAACTTGACCTAAATTAGACAAACGAAAGCTAAAATATCACGACTTTAACTTTTGTTTTCATATTTTTTTTTTTTCTTATACATCCTTGTCAACTCATGTCTTTTGGGCGCAATAGATTCATATAATTTACAAGTAATTACATATTATTCTACTAAAGTAATTTCAAAACCCTTGCTTAGTAAAATTTCGGCATAAAAATAGAATACTAAGTTGCTGTTTCGCATTAGCTTTTTTAGTTTTTTTTTTTTTTTTTTTTTTTTTGAGTTGAGACTTTTCTAGCTTGAGACTAAAAAGTTCGTTTACATTGACTTTTTTGACTTTTAGAAAAAAAGTCAAATGATTATAATTTGAATGTGACATTTTATCTTATTAATTTATTTAGCATATTTTGTCTTTTGTATTTTTTTAACTCAATTAAATTAGACAAACGAAAGCTAAAATAGCACGATTTTAACTTTTGTTTTCATATATATATATTTTTATACATCCTTGTCAACTCATGTCTTTTGGGCGCAATAGATTCATATAATTTAC
>CM069906.1:139258643-139345203 GCA_036172215.1 Camellia granthamiana | reverse complement strand
AGAACTCATCGAGTACTATAAGCCTGTAAAAAATCACGTTAATCGGATATCGGTAGCTATGTGATCAAATCAGATTTTTGTCAACCGTTAATTTATTCACCGTCCATTTTTTTTTTATACAAAACTGATTTGATCACATAGCTACCGATATCCGATTAACGTGATTTTTTACAGGCTTATAGTACTCAACGAGTTCTACACATTGAACGGTTTAAATTATCAAAACGGGACCCGTGGTGGGCCTCCACAGGCGCAACAGCACAGTCCAGTCCGATTAAGGACTGGACAGAAGCCAAACCCTTAAAGGCGTTGGCTTCTGTCCGGTCCTTAATCGGAAAATGCTTTTTAACTTTTTTTTACCAATGTCAAGTCACTTCTCACTCCAATACCAATACTGTTAACATTTACAGAAAAATTATGATACACACTCTTCAAAATATATATATCATATATAATTTAAAATTAAAGAAAAAAATAATCTAATTTTATACTTTCTGAGACATAATTATATATATATATATAAGTTATAACTAAACACTAACTAAAGCATAATTAAAAATCTCTTGAGTCATAACTAAAATAATTTCATAATTAAAGAAAAAAATTGATTATACTGAAAAATAAAAATAACATAATTAAGGGTGTGTATGGTATACCCCAAGAGTGTATAGACTAGAATTTCCAGTTAAATTTAAAATATATATGGATAAATACCTATTTTGACAACACGATTAAAAGTCAGTTTTTTAACTTTTTAGACCACATCATTTCTCTATTTTTTTAGACATTTTTAAAAAAAAAATAAAAAATAAAAAATAAAAAATTAACTGTTAATCTACTTCTTAAAATAGGTCAAAAACTCGTACATCTGATTGTTCCAATTATATATATATATATAATTATAATTTTTTTTTCTTTAATTTTTCATTTTTATATTATTTTTACGAGTATAAAATTAACAGTTAATTTTTTATTTTTATATTATTTTTTACGAGTATAAAAGTCGTAAAACTTGGGTCAATCAGATGTCTCAGAAAGTACATCTGATTAAAAGTTGGGAGTTAATGGGTTATTAATTTCAGTACTCACGATAATGGACCAACTTCACCATCATTGTTGCTGGGTTTGTTTGTTGACCCACTTTGAGTGGGTTGTTTTAAAAAGTGCTAAATAAGTTTTTTTTATTATTATAAAAAAAAATTATAAAAAATAAAGAAGGGTCATGACTCAAATAAGTTAAAAAATTAAAGTATTAACCACTTTCCAAAAGAGTACCTTATTAATTTCAAGAAAATTTTATTATAACAATTTAAAAAGATGCCTATTGTATATCTTTTCATAATTAAATCACAAGAATTTGAAAAATTATAATTTTGCTCAGAATCAAAATTTATAACATTTGAATATTTATAATATAATCACAAAATTCGAAATATAACTATAATTGTTCGTAATTAAAATTTTTCTTAAAATACATTCTTTCAAAGCTACATCACAATACTGAATAACTAATAGTCTAAATTCATAATTTCTCTTATGAGGTAGGGTTTATATAGTTGGACAATAGTCTACATCACAATATTGAATAACTAGTAGTTGGACTCTTATCAATCTATCTATCTATCTACATTATTATAAAGAAAAGTTCTGAGATGGCGTTGACACAAAATATGAGAGATTGATTTTTGAAATGTCCTTCTAACCTACATAAAATACAAAATTCGAAATTAAAACATTCGATCTAGTAGACAAAACTATTACCATTTAAACCATACACTAAGTGTGCTTTTAAATTTTAGGACACTTAAGCCGAAAGTCTATTTTAAAAAATGTTGGGGCCTATTGACCCAAGTTTTAATCTTTTCAGGTCAAAAGAATATTATTTGTCCAAAGAACATCAAAGGTTTACCTACCTATTCATCTGTTCAAATATCACCCATTTATACACGTGTCATCTATCTCTTCAACTATTTATTCAAATGTCTAACTATATGTTCAAATATATACATGTGTCATCTATATGTCCAATTATCTTTTCAAATGTCTAACTATATGTTCAAAAGTGTACACGTGTCACCTATATATCAAACTATATGTTCAAACATGGGACTGTAGCTGTTATAGTGGGTGTTCAACTGAACAACCTCGTTATATATATATATATATAATTTAGTCTAAAGCTTTAGGTTGAATACCTTAACTCATTTTTTTGAATACCCAATCCAATTGAACACCTACTCAGCCCACTTTCTGGAACATTCAACCCAACTCAACACAATCCATAATTCTTTAATCAATATATATTAGTGGGTGGCACACGCGAAACGTGTATAATTCAAATAAGTAAGAATAAAAATAAATAATAAAAAATTAGTATTATAATATGTATGTTCTCTAAATGGTAAGAGTGTTTTCTATAAAATCTGAGGTCTTATATTCAAACCTTGTGCACTACCTCTTTGTAGCTTTTAGAGTACGTTTGATACGATAGAATGGACTGAAATGAAATGTTCAATCTAACTTTGTGTTCCTTTTCCCTTGTTTCCATTCAAATGATTATTCTAACACAATGTAGGAATGTATATTCCATCCTCCAACTTAAGGAATGGACATTCCATTCAATCATGGAATTACCATAAAATTTTATTATTTTTATTTTTTTGGTATTTTAAAAAAATATATTATCATTTAACTACCACTATTTCCTTTTGTTATCACTCATTCCACCACCTTACCACCACCGCCACCACCACTAGTACGGCCCTATTGCCACCACAACCACCATTACCACACCACCATCGCCACCACAACCCCTACCACCACCTCCACAACCACCACACCACCACCATACTAGCGATGTCACCAATACCACCACTATCGCCACAATTACTACCACCATATCCACAGTCATAAAATTACCACCATTACTATTATTAGAATCACTACCCTACTACCACCATTGCTTTCACCGCCACAATCACTACAGTACCACCAATACTACCACTTTCACAAGCATCACACTAACGACATCACTATTGCGAGAACCACCACTCTACTACCATTACCCGCTATCACCATCACCGCCGCCGCCGCCACCACAACCACCACCATCGCAACTACAACACAACCTTGCCACCACCACTAACGCCACAATGACCTACCACCATCCTATACTACCACTACTATATATCACCACCACCGATGCCGCCGTTGCCACCACTTCCACAACTGTCAACACTATCATGATCTATATAAATTTTTAATTTATTTATTACTAACTTCTTAAAATAAATAAATAAATAATAAAAACTTATTACATTTCATTAGTTTAATAGGCCAATCAAACGTGAAAATGAAAATCATCATCATATTCGTATGTCATTCCATGTTGGCAACCAAACAATGGAATGAGAATGGATATTCCATTATATTTAACCTTATATTTCATTCTCATTTCTTTTCATTCTATTGTACCAAACGTGCTCTTAAAGCTTTGCTTCCTTATCTCAATTTGAATTAAAAGAGCTTTCATCATCATCATCATCATCATCATCATCATCATCATCATTATTATTATTATTATTATTATTATTATCATGCTAGTGATAAAAACAAAATTGTAAATATTTGTATCTACATTTTACTTTTTGAAACAAGAATAATGTTTGAGAGCTCGAAATTTTTCCCCCCTAATCCCCCTAATGCCCAAAACGACGTCGTTTTGGTAATTTATTTTTATTTTTTTTTCTTCTTCTTCTTCTTCCATTTTCGACTCTGAAACGCAAAAGAGGGAGAGGGAGAGAAAGAGAGAAGAAGAGGGGAAGAGAGAAAGAGAGGTCGTCGTCCAGCCCAGCCCGATCGTCGTCCCCTCCAGCCCGATCGTCGTCCCCGTCGTCGTCCAGCCCAGCCCGATCGGCGCCCAACCCAGCCCCGCCTCTGCCCAGCCCCGCCTCCACCTCCTCCTCCCCTGTGATTATGGCCCCCTCCAGTTCCTCTCCTCTTCCTCCTCCTTCCTCCTTCCTCCTTCCTTCTCTTCTTCTTCTTCCTTCTGATTTTCTGCTTCTGAAACAAAAAAAAAAAATTTAGGGGGATTCGGGCACGACCGTTGAAACAATGATATCAATGTATTATTATTTTCTTTTATTTATTTATTTGTATTATTTTATTTTATTTGGAGTACCCATTGTGAGCACCCTAAAAAACATTCTTGCAGTCACCACTATAGTCAAATGTCCAATTATCTACTAAAATATGTACATATATCACCTAGCTATTTAATGTCGCCAATTTGTCCACTTTAACGCCACTAGCTACTGTCTCAGACCAACGCCAATCTTTTAGTAAATTTTCTAGCATCGGAGATTTTTGAACGCTTGCCCTTATCACCAAAAAAGATTAAATCTTAAACTAAATAACATATGCCCATAAGAATGAACTTTTCACCACTCTAAATTTTATTGCTTGTATATATTTCTTGTTTCTCATGTGTTCTCTCTCTGATGGAGCTTTGGTATTTACTTCCTGTGCAAAATTGATTTGAGGAATGACAAGCTATTGAATTGTCACTACTAGAAAACAGGGCTTTTGAGTCGGCAGAGTGCCGTCGCAAATAGCACATTTGCCGACTCAAAAACGTTTTTGCGACGGCGTTTCGACGGCAACTCAAGGGTCGAAAATGGTGGGGTCGCAAATGTTTTTGAGTCGGCAATCTGCCGACGCAAAAAGTTTTATTTTTTTGAGACGGCAGCTTGCCGACTCAAAAAGTGGTTCAATGTTTTAAGAAATTTAACCCATAATTTTCTTATTGAGGCGCCTCCCAAGTTTCGAACCCACTCCATTTGGAAGCTTTGACCGGACCCAAACTCACCGCACTAAATCCACTTCACCACTCTACCTCTTTCAGATATTAATTGAGATATTTATTATTTATAGTATATACACTCAATATTAATATAAAAGTATATCTATAAATATATATACATATAATTATAATTTCATTATTATGATATTCGAACAAATTATCTTGATATACAAATAAATAAAGCAGAATGTGCTTAATTACATGTATCGCACAAATTAAATTTATTTTTTTATTTTTATTTTTATTTTTTATCGATCTGATTGATGTCTTAATATTAATTTATGTTTAATTTTTTATTTAACATTAAATTATTTATTATCAAAATATTCATATTTAATTTAAATTTTTTATGCCTATATACACTATTTATGAATAATTAAAAATAATAATATTAAAGAAATACTAATACTCTACATAATTAATTTATGTATTTTCTTCTTAATCCAATCACAACATATTTATATTTAATCTTTTAAATAAATTTTGTATAATTCTATTTCTACATATTTTTATTATCCAAATAAAAATAAAATAAAATAATTAGAATCACTTTTAGTTTTATATTACTAATTATCTTTTAATTTAACTATTATTTTTAATATCGAAATGAGTATTAAATATAATATATTTATTAAATATAATCAAGTAAATATATATATCTTGGTTATAAAATATTTTTTTTTGCTACGGCATCTGTTGCCGACACAAAAAGATATAATTTTTTGCGTCGGCACAAATTTGCCGACTCAAATAATGTAGAAGCCGACGCAAAAAGTCTATCTTTTGAGTCGGTAAATTCAACCGACTCAAATAATGCTATCAAATATTAATTTTTTGTGTCGGTCAACGGTGCCGACTCTAAAGGTTTGGTATTTGCGTCGGTAACTCTGTGCCGTCTCAAAAAGACTACCTTTTGCGGCGGTAAAATTTGCCGACTCAAAAGGACCGACTCAAAAGGCCCTGTTTTTAGTAGTGTGTTATATCAAGGGAAGTGAGGTCTAGGAGAAAATTTGTTGCATTTGCTTTTTTAGTTTTATCAATCGCAAAGTGTTTTTAATATATATATATATATATAAACTGAAGCACCAAAACAACAAATTCAGATTTTAAAGATAAAAAGAAACCGTTTAGAGTAAATTACCAATAGATTCTAATAGTTAGATTTAATTCTAATCAAATCCTATTGAAAATAAATCTTGGTAAAATTATCGCTAAAAATAAATTTTTTTGTGACAAGTTTTTTACATACGTCGCTAAAAATTGATAATTAATGACTTTTTTTTGTCATGATTTTTATAAATCGTCGCTAAAACTTACAATTAGTGACTTTTTTTATGAATTTTTTTTCTTATAGGACTTATTAGACAATAAGTTCACTTATTAGGACGTACATGTAAGTACCCCAAAAGTTTAATGATAAAATGACTTTTTAGGGATTATAAATATTTTAGAATACCTCAACCGGATACTTCAAATATGATGTGACACTTTAACAGCCATATTTTAGTATCAAGTATGAACTCCACCCGATGTGCCAAAAACTAATGTGGCATTTAGCATCATCCCTTCATGTCAATTTTGACATGTTCTTACTTATGTCTTTTTTTGAAATAAAAGAGTTCAAATTTAAAAAATAATAGAATAATAGATTTGACATATCAGGTAGAGAGCTTCCTTGTCAAATTCATATATTTCAATTTGTCTCCTAAGCCTTCAAACAAAAATTGGCATGTCAAATTTTGAAAGTTTAAGTGAAAGTGTCATCGTATTTTTAGTAACCAAATATGACATTTAATGATAAATTACTACCCTTTTAGGACTACAATTTTCATCTCAAAAACTTAACATTTTTTTTTTTGTAAGAAATTGCTTTGTCCTTAATAGTATATTTATTAGTAACATTTTCAAAATTCTATTACTTAATGATTTTTTTAAGCAATAACTTGTGATGACAGAAATTGATTTGTTAACATTCTTTACAACAAAATTTTCATTTTTAAATGCTAAAAAGTTTTGTTTCAAAGATTCTTATATGTTATAATCCACTCATACTTCAATCGGACTATGTTTGTCTTGTTTTTTCTTCTAAATTTTCTTATTTTCTCCCACATGTTTAGTGAACTTTGAAATTCAAGCTACTTCCTTAATCACCCCTTTCACCTACT
This sequence comes from Camellia granthamiana, assembly GCA_036172215.1. Lineage (NCBI taxonomy): Eukaryota > Viridiplantae > Streptophyta > Magnoliopsida > Ericales > Theaceae > Camellia > Camellia granthamiana. Next base: position 139,338,177 of record CM069906.1, on the reverse strand, counting down.
AATGCTAACAACTCAAATCATTGTATGGCATATAAAAATTAAAATTTTAAAAAATTATGAATGACGAAACTTCCTAAACCATGCTAGCACAAGAGGGCCTACTTGGGACTGATTTCCCAGTGCCTTCTTGAACTTGAATTTCATTTATTACCTACCAATAGTGACAACTAACCACCACCCCTTTTCAACCATTTAAGTCACCAACAAAGTGAAATTGAACGGATTCAACTCATTCAACTTAGGTCGCTTTTTAATTGCTTTTTATAGTTTTTTATTTCTTATTTTTTTTATTTTTTTTATCTTTACGTTGTGTTTGGTTAGAGAATTTTAAAATGAATTTGGAATAGAAAAGAGAAAAAATAAATAAAATGTGAATAAAATATACCTATATTTCACTTAATTTCACACACCTCTTTTTTTCTTTTTTAAATATCTTCCCAAATCTTCCAACTAAACACAACATTAGTGAATTTTTTTTTTTTTTTTAAATTTAAAAGGTTTACACTAGTATTGTACTAAACTAAACTGATTTGAGAAGTAAAATAAAAATCCACAAAAGACAAAATGGGTTTTATATATATATATATATATTTTACTTTTAGGTCATCCTATACTAGCTGGATCTGAATCTTTTTATAAAATTCAATTTTGGAAGGAAAAGGGTACCTTGATGAGTAGCTGTACAGAATAACTATTTTATTTATTTTTGGGATAAATAGATTTCAAATGAAAGAAATTGAGAACCTAAAAATATAAGAGTGTTGGCTAATGTAAAGGAATTGAGAACCTATAAATATAAGAGTGTTGGCTAGTATAAGGAATTGAGAAGCTAAAGAATAAGATGGGACATTTTTTTTTTTTAAATATTTCTCTTAGGTAAAATAACATAAGAAGATACAAAATGTGCATTATTAAAAATCTTTTAGTTTTCTGTATTGTTATTTCAAATTGTTACATAAAGATGTCAATTTCAACCTTGAAATCGATATTAAAGCTATCGAATCTATATTTAAACTACTTGTTTAAATGATTAGTGCAAAATCCATAATTAGATATAGGGTTACAAATCGAGCGAGTTAAACATATGTTTAGGCTCAGCTCAAAGTGTAAAGGAATCTGTCCAAACCCAAGGTTGAGTTTAACTCAAAAAATTAGGATTTGGCTCAGGTAGCCCAAATTTAAACACAAAAAAAATTATCTTTGATTATCCTAAACCAATGTATTTTACTTTCTTTTTTTTTTTTTTTTAAATACTAACATGAACCATAATAGAAAATTTAATTTGATGACTTATGTATACCAAACAGTAAAATATTACATTATAATATGATTTAATCCAAACAGCGACAAAATAATCTATAACTTATAATATTTCATGTTTATTATATAACTTACATATATTAACAATGGAATTCCAATTATTTAAGTTGCTTGGATTGTGAAAACTCCGGCACATGTCGTATTCAAATTTAATTCGAAATTCAAATTTAATTTGAATCAACAATTTTTAGCAGAAGCAACCTCAATACTAAAAATTTTCGCCATAGCAACCCCAAAAATTTTCAAGTTGAATTCGAGTTGTTTGAGTTAGATCTGCCCAAATTATATCTGTAATTAAAGGTGGTGACATGCATAGTAACTCTCACGCCAAGTCATGAGAACCAACATCTCTATCAAAAAGTAGGACAATGATGTCTAGCTGTGACCTTATGTCAAGTGATTCTTGTGCATTAGATACAATTTTTATAAATTGTATTTACATCTTAAATTTATAAAAATAAAATAAAAAATTTTTTAATTTCTACTTCATTTCACTTTTCCTTTTAATTTTCTTTTTCTTTAATATATTCAAAATCTCAAATTGAAGTATAGCTTTGTGGTTCCTCAATTGCCATCAAAGGCCAAATATTTTTTTTAGAGTCCACCACACAACAGTTCTCAAATATTACTCTATTCAAGATACCAAATGGTCTCTTTCACTTTGGACAAGTGCTAATTTTTTATTACTAGAAAACTATGAACTGCTAGGGAAAATAAGTATGTCATGGTGAACATGCTTGCCAAACTATTATTTAAAAGAGTAAATTATGTTAAAATAAGGGCTACTTTTTATTTTTTTGATTAAGTCCTTTAGTTAATTTTTTTTGTTTTTTAATTAAACCCTCTAACTTTCTAAATTAATTCAATATAACCCTTAAGTTAGCCGTTAAATACATTATATAGGCCCTAACTAAAGGATAAACTGAGAAAACTCAGCATAAATTTATTTTTCTAATATTAAAATGACCCCCCAAAAATATCATAGAACTAACACTATCTTTCACCATTTCTCATGTTATCAATGGATTTTTTTTATACTAGTAAAAAGGTTTTAGAATTAAATTTATCGATTTATCCTTTAAATTAGTCCTATTTGATCAACTTAATTGCCAAAAGAGGATAAAATGTCACATAAGGGTAAAACTGAATCAATTTGAGAAGTTAGAGAATTATTTGAATGAATCTAGAGACTTAATATAAAATAAAATAAAAATTAAAAAGGTAGTAACAAAAATTAAACCACCTGACATTTTTTTTAAAAAAGTTACAACATTTATTTTAAATAAAAATTTAACAAAGCTATGTTCAGCAAACTAAGGGAAAAAAGAAATAGCCAACAACAGTATTGATAAGGAAAAGCAAATATATATATATATATGTATGTATGCATGCATTTGAAGAAAATAACCAATCTAACTATTAAAAAATAAATAAATAATAAATAATTATAAAAAAAAATTTTAAAAAAAGTCTACCACAAACAATATTGCTGGAATAGTGCAATGCATAACATTTTGTATTGAGATCAATTCATAGTTCCAATCTTTCTTTCTTTTTCTTTCTTTTCCTTCATCTTTCTATCACCAACTCCCAATTTTGCCTTCCCGAAGAATGGAATCAAAGAGAAAAAGTATCTAGAACCTAAAAACAAAAAAGAAAATGGAAGAAAACAAACAAGTTAAACATTGGATGAGAAAGATGAGTGAACCACCTTGTTTTGTCTTCCCACAAGCCAAAGCAGAGTCCTCCTTGCAAAAGATTGTGGATTTGCTGTTGAATCCAAACTGTTACAGCTCTGATTTTCTTCATCACACCCCAATTCACTCCCTCCTCCACTTTCCCACCTCCATTTTCCCACCTCCATTTTCTCTAATCCATTTTCCCACCTCCCAATATCAATCTCAGAGATAGTCCTCCTAGTCCCACCATTCTTGGGCTTCAATTCACCCCCATCAACACCATTTCGGCGCACTGGAAACCGGAATGAAAAAGCCCGTCTCGACGACTCCATGGAAGAAGATGTATTACTCTTCTCCTTCTTTCCCCTTAGCCAAATCTTTGATATTGAGAAGCTCTCTCTCTTGCTCCCCCCAATAGCATTCCCATTCCCATTCCCATTTCCATTACTAATATTATCAATTTCATGGTTATCAACACCGCTAAATGGTTCAAAACCATTGAACTCTCTTCTTGAATCACAATCACATTCAGACATTACTGGCCTATGACCAGGTTTCGATGGCAGAGAAGGCTTCTTACTTGATTGTTTCTTCATTGGTGTCCTAATGGGTACTTGCAACGATGAACTCTCATCCATTACATATGCAAAAGAACCCATTGAGAAACACCTTCTTGCATCAACATTGTTGTCACTACTACCTTCTCCTCCACCTCCACCTCCACCTCCACCTCCACCTCCACCTCCACCATCCACATTCCTAAACTTCCCAAGCTTGACAGTCACAACTTTCTCCTCTGAACCCACTTTCGGTTCTTGATTCGCATCATCTTTTGCCTGACTTTCACGCGAAATTTCGATCCGAGTTGAGCCTAATTCATCCCTAAAATGAAAACCCAGTTGGGAATTTGCTCTAGCCAATGAATTAGTAGTGCCCAAGACACCATCTCTCTCCGAGACAATCTCTCTTGAACTGTCACTGCCAGATTCAAGAACAAGGACTATTGGCGAACAGTTGGTGTGCGTTGAGAAATCAGGAAGAAGACTAGCTCTGCAAAGAGGGCAAGTGGAATGAGACAAGAGCCATGTATCTATACACTCCATGTGAAAAGCATGGCTACATTTGGGCAACAATCTGAGCTTGTCTTCAGGCTCAAACTCACACAAACAAACAGCACAATCAAAAGGGTTCTTTTTCACACCTATAATGGCTTTGTAGTTGAAAATAGGCAAGGTGTCTATGAAGGTCTGATCAACACCAGAGTCATGGAGATGGAAAAGCTGTTGTAACTGACCTTGAAGGGCAGTGACATTGTCCAAATCATCATAAGGCTCTCTGTTTGGAGGTCTCAATAGGAATCTAACAAGGAGGTGAAGCAAACTAGAAATGAAGAAAATGATTGCAAGGATTATGATGATGAGAAGTACACTTGGGCTTACCTTGTTCAAGCTGAAATCACTGGAATGAAGATTGGAGGAGGATGGTGGTGAGGGAGGAGGTGGAGAGAGAAAATATGGTTGTTGTGATGGGGAGAGCAAGGTCTGAACTTTGATTTCAGAGGAAACCCAGTCCATATTTTCTTGGGAAAGTGAGAGAAAAGTCACCAAGATTGGAGTTTTAGGATTGAAGTTGAACCATTTGGTATCAAGAATCCCATCTGTCACCAGAAAGAAAATCTAAAACGTATTTTCTAGGGAAAGTGGAGAGAAAAGTCACCAAGATTGGAGCTGTATTGAAGTTGAACTATTTGGTATCAAGAATCACATCTGTCACCAGAAAGAAAATCCAAATGCAAAGAAGGTTTTTTGAAGATTGTTAGCATGTGGGTGTGAGAGATATAAGCCTTGTTTTGCTATGGAGACTTTATGGGGAGATAGTAAATTTTACTGATAAAAAACCTGCAAGTCAAAATTTTAGAGGGGAGGAAGGTACAAATTGGAAATAAATGTGATGCCCACAAGATTTTTAAAAGGAAAATGCTATGGTCGTAAGTAAATTACGGGTTGTTCGGAACGATTTAAATAAGTGTATTTTTTAATTTTTTATAAAATATAGATTGGATTTGGGTTGGATTTGAAGTGATGTATTAAAAAAGTGATGTGATTTAAATAGGATAGTGACTTTTTTATTTTTTAAGTTTTTTGAAACTTGCCAAACCAATCTTAAATTTTTTATCAAATTTTTTATATAAATGTGAGATTTACATAAATTATATGTATAGATCTCACACATATATATAAAAAGTTTGATAAAAAAAAATTAATAATTTATTTAGAGTCTCTCGTATAACCCATTTTAAAATGAGAGTAATAAATTATGCCAAGAAATCAGGCATTGATGGGATTAGATCAAGTTAGATCAGAAATTGATACCCATTTTCATTCATGGTAACAATGCTGAAAAAACGAATATATTTTATAACAATTGAGTTTTTCATTTATATGTAAATTATAAATAATTTTTTGAGATTTGTTTCAAATATTAAGGTGTCGTTTGGTAACACTTACGTTTTCAGTTTTCTGTTTATATTTACAAAAATTTTAAAAACTCAAATAAAAACTTGTTTGGTAAATTTTTGATTTATAAATCAATAGTCTTAGTTTATAAATTTGGCCAAAAAATGTAAACTCAAAAAATGTGTTTTCGTTTTGAGTTTTGAGTTTTTTTTTTTTTTTACCATCCAACACTAGCCACCACCCACCACCATTTTCCACTACCGTCTTCCGCCACCACCACCCACCTCTCACCACCACTTGCCACCACCACTCACCACCCACCTGCCACCACCAGCCACCAACCACCACTACCACCCACCAGCCACCACCCACCTGTCACCCACTCGCCACCACCACCCACCCCTCGCCACCACTACCACCACCCACCACCCACCACCCACCACCCACCTGCCACTACCATTCACCGCCCGCTACCACCACCCGCCACCCACCTGCTACCACCATCCACCACCCACCACCACTAACCACTAGCAACCTGCCATCCACCCGCCACCACCACCCACCACCACCATCATCACCCATCACCCACCCTCCACCCACCTGCTATCACCCACCACTCACCCGCCACTCACCTGCCACCACAACCCACCACCACCACCACCACCACCATCCACTCGCTACTACCCGCCATCGTCACCCACCCACCACCACCACTACCACTACCACTACCACCACCACCCGCGCACCTACCCGTCACCACCCACCACTATCCGCCATCCGCCACCCACCTACCACCACCACCCACCACCCGCCATCGTCACCCACCCACCCACCCACCATCACCACCACCACCTGCCATCTGCCACCCACCTACCACCACCACCACCATCACCCACTCGCTACCACCCGCCACCGTCACCTACCCACCTACCTGCCACCACCCGCCACCACCACCACCCACCACCTGCCACCAACACCACCACCACCACCACCCACTCGCTACCACCCACCACCCGCCACCGTCACCCACCCACCCACCCACCACCACCACCACCCACCCGCCACCACCCACCACCACCCGCTACCCACCACCCACCGTCACCACTTTCCACCACCGTCTTTCGCTGTCTCTTGCCATTTCTCACTCTTTTTTATATTTTTAAAATTTTTTAAACATTTTGTCAATTAGCAAACGCATTTGTAGTTTATGTTTTTCTAAAAATAAACAAAACCAGTTTATAAAATTTTTGTAAATATAAACTGAAAACGTAAACGTTACCAAACAGACCCTAACTGTCTCTTATAATTTTAAAAATTATATCACATTCTTTAAAATTTTTAATTACATAACAAATAACTTATTTTTCTTAATTAATCATTAAGTCAATTAATAATTTTTAATGATATCAACATTATATTCAATTAATAATTATAATAATTTCATTGTTGTGTAAGAGGATAGTTAGAGATTTTTATTTTTTCTATCAACTCTGTTAACAATAAATTCTAAAAAAGGAAAATTTCCATAATCACAAGAGATATTTTGTATTTTAAATAAATCTCAAATGATATATTTATAATTTATCTATAATATTATATAACAATAAAGGTTGAAACCCCCTTTGGGGGTCACCCCCTTCACCCCTTTTGCATTTGATTGGCTAACTTTTCTTTTTCTTTTTTTTCCTGATCTCCCAATTCTCAACCCCCACGTGTGTGTGGGGGTGGTGGGGGTGGGACTTTTAAGGGGGATGAATCATTGCTCATTATATAAAGAGCACAATACAATTAAGTTAGTAATGCATTGTAACTCTTGTTTTGATTTTCGAAAATGTTCACACGAGCAGTTAAATAAGAAAATCATACAAATTTTCTTCAATTTTTTTTTTTTTTTTGGAAAATTCTCCCAACTGTTTCGATTATTGATTTTATAGCGCACATATTCTGTGTGCACAACCACTAATATATAATTTAATTTCTGGAATTCTATTTTAGATATCAATGTTAATATTTATTTGTTAGCACCTTAATAAAGCAAGCTCAAGTCACTGGAATAGTCTCTTCAAAAATTAGGGTAAGATTGTGTGCATTGGGTAACTTATATATATATATATATATATGTATGTATGTATGTATATGTGTGTGTGTATTTTTAAAATAAAATGTTATTTCATCAAAATTTGTATACAAAATATGTTTTCAAAATGATGTGACAGTAACATACTAGTAGATTATATTGATAATAGCAAGCCTTATGTTCAAAAATAGAACTAAGAGAAAATTATAGCCGGCATGACCAAAACATCCCCCCCCCCCCCCCCCGGGCGGGGTGTTTCTATGAAAAATTGTATTTGTTATTAACACTTATAAAATATATATATTATTTTATAAATAAAATAGTCACTCAGTATAAAAGATATGTATCACATTCTTTTATCATCTTCCATTCTCTTTTTATTTTCTATCCAAAAAATTTCTTTGTCCTACTAGAGATTACTTCTATAGTATTTGAATTTTTTTTATGTGTATATATAGTTTATATATCATATTATACGTACATATGCGTTTGTATATATAGTGAAAAAAATTTATTTGTCTTTGGCCCTTCTAATGATGAAATCATGATGCCATCCTTACTTATGTTATTAAATGAATGAATAAATCATAATAAGTCACATAATTTTATGTAATAATTTTGTATAAAATTTCTATTTGAATAGCTGTACTCATTTTTAAATAAAAATTTGAAAGATTAGAGGTGACTCTTTATGATTTCTCATCAAATGCAATGCTATTCTGGTTGACTTCCCAGGTTCCAATGCCCCCATTTAATTCACCTAACTAATAGGCCTCAATATATATATATATATCAAGCAGAAGAACACATATGCAATTCATTAGAAATTATTTTATATAGGGATGCGAACTCAAAAGGGGTGTCTTCTTTTGTCTCACTATATTTTTGTTTTTCTTTGATCACATTCTGCTTCAGTTCTATTCCTTTTCTTATCTCATTCCATGGATTTCTCTACTTAAGGCAGAAAAAAGAAGCGAAAGTCAAAATTTTGGAGAGAGACAGAGAGCTTGGAAGAAAGAATAGAAAGAGAAGCTTAGGATAGGGTGTATTAGGAGTTAAAAAACCAAGTCTCGCTGGACCGAATATAGCTTAGGAAGTCAAACACCTGTTCACTTTCTCATGGCTCAATTACATCACTTTTTGTGCTACCTAAAGAGTCAGATTTTGGAACCAAAAACCCACATAAAAAGGGTTTTCCACTTTATGTCTTCTTCTACTCTTTTTGATTGGGAGATTTAAAGATAAATTAAAAAAATAAAAATAAAAAAAAGTATGAAATTAGATAAAATATACATATATTTTATTCACATTTCACTTATCTTTTTTATTTTTCTTTCTGAATTTCTCTTCAAATCTCCTAACCAAATACAGTATTAGTGATGCATTTGATTCTTTAGTTTTAGTTCATTCTAATTTTTCCATATTTCAAATGTATATTTGTGAGTGGATATGTATGAAAAAAATTTAATAAAATTATGTCCCTATGTACTCTTTTTTATGGTAAGCATTTTTTCTATGATTATAATTTGATGCGAAAGTCAAGTGAATTGAGAGAAGATGACAATATGATCAAAATAGGTTAATAGTTTATACATATATCAGTTAGACTAGTTTAATAGGTCACTTATATGTGCAGTGGTCAATTTTTGTCAGTTTTGTCACAAAAATTAATTATATTTTTCGTCATATATAGTGACCTTTTGTTTATATGTTTATTATCTTTTCTATTACGGCTCTTTCTAATTTTTCTTTTTCTTTTTTTTTTTGATGGTGAATGAAGGTATGACATTTGGACTCACCCCTGCAAAGTTACTTCAAATACAATCGTGCAAATATAACAAATATGGATTAAGTTTGGAAGATAATAACAAGAGTTAAAAGATAAAATATCAGAATTTATTACTCATTCTAAAATTTGTTATTTTAATAACCACTAGGGTTGAGCTCTTTCTTGTGTTGATTATTGGCCTTTAGATATGTATTATTTAATTATAATTATCCAATTAAATATAATTTTCTTTAAATTTATAAATAATATCATACCTATTGACAAAAAACTAATAAAAAATAATAATAAGAAGAATAATTTAACAAACCCATAAAGGTAATATGAACAAAACTAGAACAAGTAATCATAAATTCAAATCAATTACTTTCCAGGGCAGTCATGTCCTTCAAAGCTGAAATTCATGTTTGGCAAATGTAAACACACATCCAAAACGTACACATTACACAATATGTTGACTTTGTAATTTATTATTCTAATATGAAATTAGCTTCTAGATTATGTTTTTTTTTTTCCCACTTTTATGAAAAGGTGATCAAACCACTAAGAGACATTGGAGTTCACCATTCTAACCACAAAATTTAAATACTGGTCACCCGCAAATGGGCAATTAACAGAGTTGATCATCCCAACCTTGTCAAACCGCCTCGTTAATCCAGGATTAAGCCCACAAATTAAACGCAATTAATGTGCTGATGAAATTTTCAGAATTTATTTCCAACTCTATTATGTCATTTTACGATCCCCAAGTTAGCATTAGCCTAATTATCGCAATTAAACAAGGTATTTGGATTTTTTAGGTGATGTAATTTTCCAAAGCTATTGTGTGATCCTACAACATTGGTCCTCTCCCAAATGATATTTGTCTAAATCTATTTATAGGCATTGGAAATGTCAAATGCTGAATCCATTATTCACGTTGGAAGACAAAAACCCATGTTTTCCTATTAAGTTAGGGACTGAGTTTGTTTAATGACAGCATCATAGAGGAAAATTTTAGTTCTCAAATGGAAAAGGTATTCTAACCAACCAAACAGTCCCTTATAGCAGCATGTGTTTTTTTTTTTTTTTTAATAGTTATGGCAGCATCGTTAGAATGACTTTTTGTTGAGCTAGATGTAACCATATTGTAGAACAAATTAAATGTTATCAAACAGAGGAAAAGTGATGAGTTAGGGTTGAATTGCTTTGCCTTAAAAGCATTCATCAAAGTTGAACAAAGAACAGATGGAATGTTCAGGGTAAATTTAACCCTAGCCCTGGAGAAGTTTACTTTCCCTGCCCAGAGGATGAGAAAAATATCAAGTATCATGCCAATGGAGGTGGCAAATCGATGGATTTAAACCCGTTAAAATGGGTTATATGCATTTAAATTAATTTAATTTAAATTTATTTATTAAATAAATGGATTTAATCAAGTTGAGTTAAATTGTATATGAATAGACGAATAAACCTGATCAACTTATTTATTTTATTCTTTTTTTTTTTTAAAAGGTAGTGGTGGCAGCGGCGGCTATGGTGGTGGTGATGGTAGTGGTGTTGGAGTTAGTTGTGTTGGTGTTGGTTGGGTTGTGATGATGGTAGTACAGTGGAGGAAGTGGTATCTATTTAAACGGATCTAAACATGTACTCATGTACAACTTAATTAAACTTAATTTTAATCAAATTTGGAAAATGTAACTTATCTAAATTCATTTATAAATTTGAACTTAGTTAAACTAATTTTAAATGGTATGATTGAGTGGATTCATCACTTCAGATTAAGTTTACCATTCCATCTGTATAAAAAAAATTAAAAAATAAAAAGATTGAATTTACCATTTATTTCTGATTTTATATTGATAAAGCCTACTTTTAAGTTATGTTTACCTCCCGCAATGATTTCATCTTCTCTCACTTCTCCTCTCTTTTTGTTGTTGATGTGTTTTTTCTTCAACCTTTTTGTCTTTGGCGGTGACCGTACTTGTCATGACCCAAACCCGCCCCTAGAGGTTTGGTCCATGACCGGCCCGTATATCAGCCTCAAACAGAATTTTTAAATAATATTTAATTACATACAGGGCCTTAAGCGGAAGCAATAACAAGAAAAGACAACATCCATTAAGCTAGTGCATACATGATGGCTTAATTAGACACATTTCTAGAGTTACATATACAACCATAGAATTTTACATATCTCACACACACTTGAATAAGACTCCAAAAAGTAATATACAATTCTTAGAATACCAAAATTAAGGCCTCAACACGGAGGCGTAACCCGGCGGCTTGGCAGACAGGTAGACCTCAATATAATTCTAGTGTCAATCCCCTGATGGCTCACCTACATAAATATACATAAAAGCGGAGTGAGCAAGGCTCAGTGAATAATAGTACCTAAATGCTCAATTTAAATATAATACATAGCAATGCATAAGTAAATGCAAAGATCCCATGAATAATTTGTTCCTGTTTTCATTTCAAAATGGCCTTAGGCCCAATCGTAAGACATTATGGCTTTAAGCCTATGAATGGATTGGCGATAGCCCTTGAACATATGGCATGAAGCCCTTGAAAAGTTGGCATTAAGCCCTTGAACATATGGCATAAAGCCCTTGAAAGATTGGCATGAAGCTCTTGAAAAGTTGGCATTAAGCCCTTGAACATATGTATGGACTCAAGAGGTGGCTCGTACGGATTCTAGAGGTGACTCGCATTGCAGCACTTAGTTCCGTACAGCACTTTGTTCCATACCAGAAATCATTAGGTCTTAAAGATCGATCAATTCATATCATGTCATAACATAGCATAAACAAAACGGATAAATAGAAACATATTCATACATATTCTTAATTATGCTTGAATCAGAAACAGAAATCAGAGTTCATGCTTGATCATAACCCACCCGTACAAGACCGTCGGTGGTACCATCTGTACAAGACCATCGATGGCAAGAGATATCTTGTAACATACTTGAACCACGGTATTATTACCCCCGGGTAAAGGCCTTGTGCTAAGGATGTCATGAATACTTTTACATATATGGATAATCATTCATTAATTCATAACGTAACATATCAGAAAATAGAGTATTTCTTGGTATATCATGTTATTACCGTGCGCTTAACAAAATAGAATAATTCACATTCTTATGTGGGTCACATAATGATGTTAAACTTTTGCATCCATGTCGTAGATTCTGAATAACTTCGAGTTCATATGTAACACAAATTCTCTTTATTCATTAAGAAATGACATGGTTCACTTGAGCTATTAATCAGTAACATACACATTTGTTTAATCGTTCATATATGTTAACATGGTTGACCAGCAATTAACAGAGTACTAATGGTAACCATTGCATCATTCACATGAGTTAATGCAGTTAACTTAAGTTCAACAGAACATTCTTGATAATTATTAACGAACGGTAAACACATTTTACCGATTGAATGATTCCAGAGATACCGGAATACCATAGTTCCATAATGCTCATACGTTCCATTTGTTCGTCATGAATCACTATAGCTATCTTGCAAATAACAGAAAGTTAGTATTCATTGTCAACAGTAAACAGAATGGACTGCTCAATAATGCCTCTAGATTTTCCAATCAACATATTGTTAACTTAATTACTTGCAAGGGACAGAATGTTAACAATGAGAATCATTAACAATACTTGAATGTGCGACTATAGTACTACTACTCACAGCAGTAGGTCTTTGATAGCGGTGGAACGATGTCCTCGTCTTGACCTACGAACACAATGCATATAACAGATTATGAGAATAAAACCAATCTCTTTTTATTCTTCATTCAATAGCTATGGTGGTTCTAGACTCATTAGTCCTCCATAGGTTATAATCCATGCCTCATAATATAGCGATCCCGGTTGTCCCTTTACTGTTCAGTTGTATTCCGGACTCGGTTCCGTAGAGTTGGTGGTTGTATCTATCTTGTTGTCATCCTTTAAATCCATACGTTTGAGTTTTAGGATGTGTTGGGCTTGTTTCACACTCCCAATATTAATCCATACGCTCGAGCAGAGATTTCACACTCCCAGTATTTTGGTGCCCTGCAAAACTGCTGCAGGTGCGTTATTCACACTCGAGCGGGTTTCTTGTGCTCGAGCGGGTAGCGCTCGAGCGGTATTGTTGGCGCTCGAGCAGACAGTGCATTTTTGGTGTAAGTTCTGGGAGGGGGAAAATTGCGCTCGAGCGGACTGGTTTTTCACACTCGAGCGGATGAACTTTATTCTTGTGTCTTGGCGCTCGAGCGGACCCTCTTGCGCTCGAGCAGATCCAGTGTTTTGTTCTTGACGCTCGAGCGTTGTGTTTTCCGCTCGAGCGGACATGTCGTATATCAGAAAGCCGCTGGGCATTTTTGAATCATTTTCTACACTCTCTCTCTCTCTCTTACTTTCCAAAAAGTTATTTTGAGAGCCTCTCTCTCTCTAGAAGCTCCCTTCTCTCTAGGGTTTGATCTGGTTAGAGTGCTTTCCTTCCTTTTGCCTTTGTAAAAGTTGTGTTGATCGTCGAGGGCTTCGTTTTAATCCGAAAAGTTTGGAGTTTGGAGCACTTTGGTTTTGGTCTCTTCTCCGTTTGAGCTCTAACTTCGAGGTAGGGATATCCTACTCCTCCTTATGGATATTGTCTTTAAATTTTAGCATTTTGATATGTTGGGTGTTATTGGGTAAATTTGAGAAAGTTTGGGCCTTTTGTGTAATTTTACAAAAGTTGGGGTTTTGTTTGAAATAAACCTATATGCAAGTTTGGTATAAAAAAAAATGAGATGGATGATGGATTGTGGATGAAAATGGAACCTTAGAGTTGTTTTGTTAATTAAGGGAATTTGCCCTAATTGTTTTAATTAATTAATGTATATAATTAATTAAAGGAAATGAGGAATTGAATTGGAAATGTTGAAATTGGGAATGTATGGGACTAAAAGATGTAGTTAAATCATTTATTGCTCACCTAATTGAAATGTTGATATATTATCCATTTGTGCATTTATTTCCTGTTTAGAAATAATTGCTTTGGGCTACCCGTGGAGGGTAGTATTGATTGTTGTAGACAATGCATGATGATTAGGCAAACTAAGACTAATCAATTGGATGTGTCATAGAGTATGACGGTTGATAGAATACATTAACTTTATGTATTGATTGATTGTGTATATGACCAATGTGCTTATATGCATTATGTGTAGACGGTTGATAGAATACATTAACTTTATGTATTGATTGATTGCGTATATGATTCTGTGTTTATATACATTGCTTGTGTATGGGAGGAGATGGGGGATGTACTCCACGGTTTAGGGGAAGATCGAGGATGTACCTCTAAACCGGTTAATGGTTAAGGGAAGATGAGGATGGACCTAGGGATGCAGCTCATATGCTCTCCCATTGTAGTGATGATACAGCTTATATGCTTATCTGTTGAAGTGTTGATACAGCTCATATGCTTATCTGTTAAAGCGTTGATATAGCTCATATGCTTATCTATTGGAATGTTGATACAGCTCATATGCTTATCTGTTAAAGTGTTGATATAGCTCATATGCTTATCTATTGGAATGTTGATATAGCTCATATGCTTATCTGTTGTAGTGTGATATGACTAATATGCTTATCTATTGAAATGTTTGTTTGATTTGATATAGCACTAAAATGTATATCATCATCGTTTGTGAAGTATGGAAGTGGTCTATGCGTTATTGATACAACACCAAAATGTGTATCCACCTTGAATTTCGAAAGTGTTCTAGTGATGAACTATAATCTCATCAAATGTTTTGGCCAGGGTACTGAGCCTTGTTTTCAAACTCAAGTTGAATAAGAAATGGAAAGTGAATTGTAACATAGACTTGACTGTCATGGAATTGTAATAAGATGTAAATGGAAGTGTAAGTGTTGACCATCTATCAGTTGTTAATCTTTTAGGTATTGTTCATAGTTGGTTTAGTATATTTCTACTGGGCTGTGGCTCACCCTATATAGGAACATCATTTTCAAGTGCAGGTAGCATGCCACCTCTAAGGACATAGCTTGGGAGGCTAGAGGCGGACATACTTTTGTTGTCTTATTTTCCTTGATTGTATTACATATAGATTCAAGCCAAGGACTTAATGTGTAATTGAGTTAGCACTCTCTTTTGTAACCAAGTGTTAACTTGGAAAGCGGCAAGCCCGTAGGACATTCGCTTTTGTTGTAAACATGTAATACTTTTGTAATGAAATACTCTAATGAATTGATGAATGTGGACCTCTTTTGTATCAATGCATGTCTCTATATGGATGGATTTAATGTTATTATTTTGAGGGCGTTACACATAAGATAGAAGGAATCGATAGGAGAAAGGTTCAGACGAAAAAACGGTACAAACCGGTAACCAGAAAGTGAATAGTCGTCACTAATTTGGGCATAACTATTTCTGTATTTAAAATTTTGGAGTGAGACTACCACCATTGGAAACTAGACTTCCGGGGCTTGATTTTAGGCTCAAGAATCACTCAAAACGGAGTCCGGATGCAAAAGATATGCCTGTTCAAAGTTACCTGATCTATACTGAAACAGGGGTGGCCGCTCGTGCGGCCCAATTCCGCTCGAGCGGAAGGACCCGGTCGCTCGAGCGCCCAAAAACAGAGTGAAAATCCCTTTTTCTTCTTCATGTCCGCTCGTGCAGTGCCCGTGGCCGCTCGTGCGGTCTGGGCAAAAACATCAATCCGAAAATGGGTCTTTTGCTCCAACACTTGATTCTTTCCATTCTGAACATAATTCACTCAAAAACATGTACAATTGCCAAATAACATGATAAACTAAAATCAACCAAGTATAATCTCCTCTCAAATAAAACAATCTATGTCTCAAATTAAAAATCCAAGTCTCATCTTTCTATATAATCAAACTTCCAAAATATATGCTCTCAAATCATAAGAATATATCTTACCTATGGTTGATTTTCACACCAAAACTTGTTATTCCACAAATCTTTGTTAAGATTGGACCCAATTTAAACAAATTTAAGGAAAGTAAAGTTCATTTCCATGAATTCAACCCATTTCACCCAAAATCCCAAAACACTAGTTCATTTACATTTTAAACTTCCAAATTAATCCTTGATTTCATGTAGTAATTGAATTATTTATAAAGATAATAGTTAAAACCACATACCTTAACCCAAATCCTTGAATTCCTCCCTTAAAGCTCTTCAATCTCCAAGCTTTTCCTCCTTCCTCTTTGAGTTCTCTCAAGAACTCTCTCTCCTCTTTGAGTTCTCTCAAGAACTCTCTCTCTCTCTCTCTCTCTCTCTCACGGGTCTTTCCCCTTTCTCTAGATATTTTGGTTCAAAATAGATGAGTTCAACAACTCATAAGGCTTCTACTCACAAAAATATACACACACACTAGGGAGAGCCAAACGTGGCTTTACGAATCGTACGAAATTAAATTTCAATTAAACTTTTCAGATGACTCTAAAAATTACGCTGATCATGAATATACCCTTTATTTTGGTTTTTGAAGCCTCTAAGGCCTTCAATTTACAGTACAAAATTAGCCACTCAAACATGCTTTAACGAATTAGACAAATTAGAATTCCAATTAATTTTTCCAAATAGTTCTAAAAATTCCCATTAACATACCCAAGTACTCAATTTTGATTTTTAAACCCGTAAGGGTCGTCAAGTCTAGTTTTAAAGTCATAACTCAACAGATAGTTCTTCGATTCCAATAGATATAGTTAAATTAAAACACATTATCCCCTAATTAAATAAGGGTGACTTCTTATACGCATTTTAGAGTCGTTACAGTACTTCAAGAAGGTAGTGGCTATAGCGGTAGAGTTGGACAACAATAATAGGGATGAAGGAGACGGCATGTTTGGATTTTATTTTGATTCAAATCTTATTTTGTCAAACCACATATATAAGAAGATTGTTGATTTTTCTGACGATTTTTGTAGGGTTTCTTGTTTGGCCTTTTTGGAGTCTTGTTATTTTTCTTTTTATTGATTTATATGATATTTACTTTTATTTTAAAATAACCGTGTTATGACTTTTCTCAAAAAAATAAAAAATAAAAAAATAGAGTAATGTTTACGTTCGAAGGATCATTATTTTTGGACAAAAATAATTTTGAAGAATAATTTTTTTGATATTTCCTAAAGATTAAATTGTTTTCAAAAAAAAAAAAATTTCTCAAAACCAAATTTTTGTGTTTCTGAAAAAAATAATAAATAACGAACAAACTATAACATGCATACATGCAGTAACGGAGCCAAGAAACTAAATCAGAAGGGGCACTTCTTGATTACAACTTTAATTTTTTTTTTTTTCTCATAACCAACAATAAGAAGATAATAATAATTTTTGAAATAATATTAAGTACAAAAACTTAAATAAATTATTACAAAAGTATTTCACATAAAATTTTATGATTAATTTCGAGTAAAATCGAAAAGAAAGTATTGCATGTAATTAGTGTATGATGGACAATGTAAGAACAATCATATATTTAAGTCTTAAAATAAATTATATAATAATAAGATAAATCAAATTTTTACAAAATTTGAGTAAAAATTTCATACAATAGTGATATCACGTCATTATTGACATATGATATCACCAACTAATAGTAAAGCAATATATGAAAGGTGAACCCCACATACGAATATAACTAATATTCTTAGAAAATTTTACATATATATAATGAGATTAATTATATTTGCATATCAATAATGATGGATATTATTTTTGTATTGAGATTTTTTTTTATAAAATTTTCATACATAAAAATTGTCACGACCCACTCCCCGTACCCAAAGGTTAAGTATCGTGATGGCCAGTAACTAAAGCTACCTCCGGCTAATTCTTGAACAAATTAATAAACACGAGCAGAAATAATATTTAAGTGAATGCACCAAAATAATCATCGGAGCTTATATTTTTATTACAAAATTTATTGACAAAAAAAACAAATATTTACATATAAAAATATCATAAAAGTGTTGTGTGTGTCTATTCCGCAACCCCGCATCTAAGACTTTCCAAAAGCTATTTCTAAATTGCATTATTTCCTGAAAATTGGTAAACAGCTATAAGCACATGGCAGAATGAGAAATATTATGTTAAAAGTATAAGAGATACAAAATAACTATGGATAGTTATGTAACTAAAATATTTAAGATAATTTAGTCTGAACAAATAATCCTTTAAGTAGCAAAACTAAGATTATGTAAATAAATTACCATAACCACGGTACTGAACAAAACAGAACAGAGGTCACAAGAGCGACAGTCAGAACAGAGGTACGGATTCAAGAGGTGGCTCGTACGGATTATAGAGGTGACTCACACAATAGTGTAGCACTTATCTCCGCATAGCACTTTGCTTCGCACATAACAGAGGTCGATAGATTCATGACAACAGAGGGCCATAAAGTGACCAAACAGAGGCTAATGGTTATTTAAGTCTCCCAAGGCCTGGGACTCCTGTGATGGTACTTATAAAACATAATTGTTTGCAAAATCATTGTCAAATAATCATTAAAAATTAAATAAACATGTCCATATATTTCATTTTAAGCAAATAGAGTTCAGAAAATAATTAACGTAATTAAAATATAAATATAAGTTATAAAACATAACTTGTATAAAATAATTTATAGTAACTCAAAACATACGTAAAATATATTATGGTGACTCAAGATATAATATAACTCACCTTAAAATTAATATCTCACTCTTTCTTTCTACTATCAAAGCCTTCTTGACTTCTAGTATTTTTTTCCCCTTTCTATATTTGTTTTCCTTGTAACCCAAAAGACAACCTAAGAGGGGAGTGAATTAGGTTTTTACAATTAAAAATAATAATATCCTAATAAAAATTATGACTAGCACAATAGATAAATATAGTTGATGAAATAAAAATAATTAAAACAAATGTTCTAACAACTATGTCAATTACTAATTTTAGCACAATAAAAATATAAAATATAACTACAGCAATTTAAATAAAATAAAGAGATAAGGGAGAGAGAGGCAAACAAATTTATAGTGGTTCGGCTTCAACTCGGCCCATGTCCACTCCTCAAATTTCACTTGAGATTTTTCATTATGCTCTAGCTTCACGGGGGTGCTAACAACCTCTTTACAAATGGAGCAATCCTCTACGGATTTTACACAAACTTTCTAAGTTAAGAACACTTAGTGTACTATACTCTTACAAGGTTGAAAAGAAGGTGTTTTTGCTTTCACAGAAAACTACAAAAATTATCTCTCAAAGATAGATATAAAATTGAACCTCTAGTTTTTCTGTAAACCTCACACAGGAAAAAATGGGTTTAAAGCTATACGTTTCAGTGTATAATTTCTGAAAGAGAATGTGAACAAAAATTAAAGAACACTTCTCAGAGAATTTTTCAGAGAATAGATGTGAGTGATTATAGATCAAAGAATATTTTCTGATTTTTTGTAACTTGTTTACATTAGAGGTTTTGATATATATAATGAAAATTATAGCCGTTTATAACCGTTGTACTCCATCATTACTAATTTGAATATTTTCCACTTGAACCTTTTGAACTATTCATTTGAATTTATAGCCGTTGTACTCCATCATTACTAATTTGAATATCTTCCACTCCATCATTACTAATTTGAATATCTTCCACTTGAACCTTTTGAACCTTTTGAACTATTCATTTGAATTTATAGTCGTTGTATTCCATCATTACTAATTTGAATATCTTCCACTCCATCATAACTAATTTGAATATCTTCTACTTGAACCTTTTGAACTATTACTGTGCTGGGCTGTTTGAACTTCTGTTTTTTGGTTGTTTAAACTCCTGATTTAATCAAATATTAAATATATTCTAACAATATTTAGGATAAAGATTTAGGTGAGAAATAATGGAACAAAATAAATTTTGATTCTATTTTTCTCTTTCAAATAAATTAAAACATAATTAAATAAATCATCAAAATAAATTTTAAATTCTATTTTTCTCTTTCAAATAAATTAAAATATAATTAAATAAATCATCAAAATAAATTTTGGATTCTATTTTTCTTTTTCAAATAAATTAAAATATAATTAAATAAATTATCAAAATAAATTTTGGATTCTATTTTTCTCTTTCAAATAAATTAAAACATAATTAAATAAATCATCAAAATAAATAAGTCTAACATTGATCTTCCGCAAACCTTAGCAAATCCTCTTCTTTTATACAAGGGCCTTTGGTGATGACTCACCCCTTAATCATCACCCTAATTGGTGATTCATTTCTCTACTTACATAGCCTTCACAGGTGGCCTAATCACAAGCTTCCAACGAACTTGCATACCTTTCCTTATATTCTTACTTGGCCCTAACTAGTATCATAATTTCCTAATTGTTTTGATTTGACCCCAAACAATATATTAATCATGCATTTCATAATTCAATGCCAAATTAAATTACATCCTTAGCACATATAATTGTGTAATTAGATATATCATTCATATATATATTTATTTCTTTATTATTATTATTATTATTATTAATGATTCCTAATTATAAATTAAATTACATTTTAAAACCTATACTTATAAAAATATTCTTTTCCAAGTATTAATTTAACTATTTTATATTAATTTAGCTTAAAGTATTCAAAAATAGGGATGTTACAAAAATATAAGTTGTTGTAGTCACTTTATTTTCAATAAAACAATCACTATTATTTTTATAAATTTAAAAATTCCCTTGACATTTTATTCTAAATATTATTTTTGTTTACAATTTTATTTATATATAAAAATAAAAATAAAAATAAAAAAAATTTCAAAAATTCGGAGGGGAACGTGACCCCCTAAGCCCCCCATATGACTCCACGACTGCATACATGTAAGGTTGTCTTGGCCTTATTATGCGGATTTTAATTTTACTTAGGTTTCATTTTGATCATGAATTTGAGTAAGAATTTGAGCTCAAAAAAAAAAAAAAAAAAGAGTGACAAAAATATAAACAACCAAAAAACATAACTATACAGGTATGGTTGTCTAGATTGGCCTAATTTATGACTTTTAGAGCAGGCCAAATGGATTTTAATTTTAATTGGGATATGTTTAGAGTTGAGATTTGTGGAGCAATTTTGCTAGGAATATAGAAATTGAACAGTGAAAAGAATACAAAATTAATACACTTAAATGGACAAAAATTTATAAAATTTATTTTATAATGCTCACTTCTAAAAAATCTTGACTATTTATAAATATTTTGTGTCTGGTTCTATAACCCAAAATTTATGTTTATTCTTTGTGAAGGGAAAACAAAATAGAAGAAAAAATAACAAAAAAGTATTTTTTTTTATTTTTTGCCACATTTATTCTTTAAATCTTTATAAATACAAAAATCAAAACACAAGACACTATCAATTTACAACCTATTTTATCTTTGTGGATGGCACTCACATGTTGCTTTTTAATCAAATGATTGCTGCATTTGTGAAGGTGTTTCTGTTGTATCACCCAACTCTGGGGGTCATCAAGTTTATTTATTGGCTAAAAATAAGTTAATAAGAACATTATTTTAATAGCTTTTTAGAGTGTTAAAAGAGAATTTTTTTTTAGCAGGAAAAGGATTTCCCAAATAAACGAAAGACTTTTTTAGTAAAATGAGTTTTTTTAATTAATAAATAAATTATTTAACGAGTACCAAACGGAGCCTAAGTAGTATTTGCAAAGCTCATTTGGGTAAAGAGTTGCATAGACACACACACACACACCACCTACCAAGTACAACATTGCAAGAGGATAGTTCAAATTGACATAACTCTCTACATGTGGAGTTTCCTTCTAATAATTGTCAAATTGCTCTTTCATAATCAATACGAATTCATTGCAAGAGAGGTATGCCATGGCACTTATGTCAGGAGTCAAGCAATGCAATGCTCGTGAACTTGTCTAACAATAATGCTATATTTATTTTCTTACATCAAATTTAGTATATATCATGTCGCACATTTATAATATCTAGATATTAATGGAACTGGTGCGAGATTTATTATCACAAAGGGAAAATGTTTGAAATCATTGAAAAGTTTTCTTAATTTGACCCATAATGATGTGATATAATAAGTGTCAACTTTTAATTTATCATACACTCAAATTATATAGCGTTCCACTACCTTACCATATTATTATGAGTGAATTTAAGAATTTAGATTTTAGGTCTTTAACATTTCTTTTATCAAAAATTGTAATGATTTCACAAGTCTAGCATTATTGTTTATTTGATTTGCACATTTTAGCCCATTATGGTGTTGATGGTTCATTAGCAATGGCAAAAAATTGTTGAACTCAATGCATTGCCTTATCATTTTGAAAACCATTTTCTTTTTCTTTTTTCATTTGTTTAATGTATCAATAGAGTAGCAATTGCTTTTTATGAATTTCCATTCTTAATAATTAAATAAATCGCATTTAAACTAATCTGACCATATTATTGAGAATGGGCATGATGCTCACATTACATACACTTACTAAGGAGGAGGTTTCACTTAGTCTAAAATTAGACCGGACCATTAGTTGTCCACATCATGGGGATTATTTTGATGAGGCCTTGTTTGGGGTCAAACTATTTTAGTAATTTTTTAATTTTTTTTATTAAAATATTAGGTAAAAAAAATTAGTATGCTTATAATGACTTTTTAATTTTTTACGAAAAGATGTGTAAAAAGTATAGAGAAAATCGAATCTTTGACTTTTTTATATAAGTTATAGGCTTGATTTTTTTAATAACATTTTAACTTTTAAGTTAAAAGTGTCGCATGCCAAACGAGACTTCAGTTCCACTAATCTTTAAATTATCTATAAAAATAAAATAAAAAGTTTGGTGAATCTAATAATCATAGTCACCTAATAAATTGTCAAAAAATAAATAAAAACATGATTTTACTAATATACAACAAAACAAATATGATAAAATAATCATGGTCGTCGATTACATCATAAAAAAATTGAATGAAATGCATTATTTAACAGATATACAACAAAATAAATATGATAAAATAATCATAGTCGTCCAATGTATCTCATTGGCTGCTTATTTGTGATGAAAATTTTCAGTCATTTCAGTTATTTTCTTTTAACTAGTCAAATTCAATAAATTAAATTTTAATTTTAATCAAGTTTAACTTGTTTATTTCTTTATGATTTAAATTGGAGTAATGTTTTATAGGTCCCGTAATCTATACTATTACCAAATCAAGTCTAACGAAATTTTTTGTTAACCCAATGAGTCCTGCATAGGGATGGCAATTTGAAACCGGCCCGACGGGGATCCCCGATCCCGATCCCGATTTAAGCGGGTTTTCTCCGAAAAATACCCCCGTGGGGACGGGGATGGTATTTAAAATTTAATCCCCGAACAGATTCGGGCCGGGGACGGGGATCAGTCCTCCAACCCCGGCCCCGGCCCGACAAATCCCCGACTGTCCCCGCTGCTGAGTAATTGTAATATATATATATTATATTATTTGTTTAGGGTTGCTATATATATTATAATATATATATATGTATTATATCATTTGTTTGTTTAGGTCATCACTCCAGCCCCGTCTCTCTCTCTCTCTTCACTCTACTCTCTCTCTCACTCTCACACGGTCTCCCTCTCCCTCTCCCTCACTCAGTCACTCTGTTCTCTCACCTCTCGTTATCATCATCATCATCAAGATCCACCACCGTGAAGCCACCGACGTGAAGCACCGATCTCTGACTCTGATTTGTCTCTCGTTCTCTCACTTGTCGTTATCATCATCATCATCATCAAGATCTACCACCGTGAAGCACCGATCTGAACCGTGAAGCCACCGATCTAACAGATCGTGGTGTTTGAACCGTCAAGCCAAGCCACCGATCTAACAACTCTCTCTCTCTCTCTCTATATATATATATATATATTTGTGTGTGTATAATGAACATGTTTTTTTTTTAATTTATTTATTTAAGTTGATGTTTGTGTTTATGTTCTAGATCTGTTTATCATCATGTATACAGATTAATTTTTGTTGAAGTTGTTGTTGATGATGATATATATATATATATCTGAGTGTTTAGATCTGGTTTCCCAGATTTCGAATCTGTTTTTTTTTTAATCTGAATCTATTTTATATTTTTGAATCTAAATCTATTTTATATTTTTGAATCTGATGTTCTCTGTACCTAATTGTTGGTTTGCTGGTCCATTTGAGCAATATTTTCCTACTGAATGACTTTGCTTGTCTGTTACACTAGCTGGAACTGGGTTGCAGATTTCTTAACTTATCATGAAATTATCTTTGGATTTTAATATGAATCGGGGATTTTTTAGGGTCGGGGATCCCCGATCCCCCATCGGGGGCGGGGATGGGGCCGGGATAGGGGTCCCCGTCGGGGACGGGGACGGGAACGGGGACGGGGGGGAGTGTTACTTTCGGGGATCGGGGACGGAGGGGGTAGTCCCCGGCCCCGCCCCGCCCCGTTGCCATTCCTAGTCCTGCACATTGCCCATGACCCCAAAAAAAACCCTCATCGTGTTTAGAGCGTGCCTGTGCATAAACAAATTGAACAACATGTCCGACTAGTTTTTGCTTCAAAACTTTATAAATCATAATTTTTGTTCTTTAAATCCGTTTTCATAAAATTATTCAGCGTGTTTAGTTTCAGTTTTCTAAATTCAGTTTCCTGAAAACTGAGTTTTTTGTTTTTTTCGTTTTTAGTAAATATTTTTTAAATTTTAAACAATTTTTTTTTTTTACTTTTTTAGATGTATCTTACTTAGATGTATCTAAATAATAAAATGTTTGTGAAAAAATATTTTTAAAAATTAGGGCAAATTACATACATCCTCCTCGAGGTTTGGATAAATTACAAATACCCCCCTGAGGTTTGAGAAATTACAAATCCCCCCTGAATGTTATATTTGCATAACAAATTATGGGGTAATTTGTTATGAAATATAAACCATAGGGGGCAAATTGTTATGAAAATACAAACCTCAGGGGGCGGGATGTAATTTCCGAAACCTCAAGGGGTATCTGTAATTTAGCTAAACCTCGAGGGAGGTATATATAATTTATCCTAAAAATTAATAAATATACAAAAATACAAAAAATATACTAAATTTTCATATTTTTTTTTATTTTGTGTATTTTTTTTAAAGATTTTTTTCACAAATATTATACTTTTTAAGTATATTTATGTTAGATGTGTCTAAATTTTTTTTAAAAAAATTCTTTGAAAACATTAAAATACGGAAAATAAAAAAATAAAATTTTCTAAAAATTGTTTTCTGAAAATCAGAACGAAACAAGCTAATATTTCTTAAACTTATTCAAGAAAAAAAAAAAAAAAAAACTATATTTAATAAAAAAACAAAAACAAAAAGTTTAAAGAAACAACTACGAAATTTCGCTATAGAAAATTGAAAAACTTTGCAGTTTTTAATTGAGAAATTTCATTGTTATGCGGAATTTCACAATTATGCATGCAAAAGTTACTATCTGCTAGCATTTTCAGCTACTATAACTCTGAAATTTCTTAGTTGCGCACTCATGCTATTAACTATGAAATTTCTTAGTTGCGCGCACACATGCTATTAACTAAGAAATTTCTTAATTACAGTATCTGCAGAAATTCTAAGTCATGCATTGAAAAACAGTGAAATTTTGCAGTAACAGTAACTACAAAAAAAAAATAATAAATAAATAAATAATTGTTAGACACAAAAATTGCAAATTTCTCAATTATTTTTTTTTTCCTAACATAATTTCATATCCAATATTGATATTGTTTAATAGGCTTAGATGAGTAGATTCCAAAAATACAAATTTTAATAAAAATGGATAATTCACTATTAACTGGCAAATATGTTAGTGTCTTCACTTAAATTTGAAAAGCGAGCTTAACATGTTGAAGATGAAATCAATAGGACATTTTGAGTTAACTAAAATCATGGAAAACTTGCCATCGAAAACAATGGATCAAACCCCAGCCACAAAACTTGCCACCGAAAACCTTTTTTTTTTAAGATAGGCTCATGATTGAGTCAATCTCAAACAAAGCTTCAACAGGGCGGTTGGTCTTGTGCTCACCCTACTTTGAAAGAAGTTTTATACACCACACCACTCTTAACCACAATTAATCCATTTTGTGCTTCCCTAAACATGTTTTTGAACCATTGTTTGCAATATAATGTGACCAACCAACATTTGCATATTCAAAATAAATAAAAATAAAATAAATGTACAAAAATTGCAAACAAAATAGAGATACCATGGTATGCAATTCAAAGTAAGTTTTTTGAGT
Organism: Camellia granthamiana; assembly: GCA_036172215.1. Lineage (NCBI taxonomy): Eukaryota > Viridiplantae > Streptophyta > Magnoliopsida > Ericales > Theaceae > Camellia > Camellia granthamiana. The sequence goes on along the minus strand of CM069906.1, from coordinate 139,311,548 downwards.
GATTAGAGGTCTCCTCTTCTTTTTTCTTCTTTTTGTGTCACATATCACCCAAATATTTGATTAGAACTCTTTACCTCTTTTAAAATTTCTTATTTGTTATGATGTGCCATTATTTTTTTAATATGATAAGTCATTGTATAATATTTTTAAATAACTAGCACTAGAATACATATCGGTATCAGTGATATTGTTATATGTGGGCTAATATCAGATAGTATCGGTCAATATATCGATGAATAACAGTATCAAAAGTCCAAAATTTCATTATGTATTAACTAATAGGATACACAACAACTCATATATAAAACCATTAAAATATACATAAAAGGTGAAATATCCTTTCACAAATATTATTTTTCTTTGTGTTGTACTTCAATACCATATAAACTCAACCACATATATATATTTTGGTGTAAGCTTCGTTATCATTAGTTGATTGGAGGATTCATGTAACAAGTTGATCATGCCAGTACAAGCCACCCAAGAGGCAAAGATAAATTACCAAATGGGGCCAAAGCTTTTCTATCTTCCAAAACAAATTGTTGTCACATGGCTCTCCATTGAAATGACATTTTCTGTGTCGGTATGTGTAGCCACAAAAAAAAAAAAAAAAAAAAAAAAAATCAAGATATACCTATAATTTTGACTTGTGTTTTTTCTCAAGTTCTAAGAGTTAGAGGGCAAGACAAGCAAGAACAATATACATATGTAGCTTGGCAAATAAATCCAATGGTTGTCTTTCTAATGTTGTTGTGGCCTTGGGACTTTTAGAATGAAAGAATCCAAATTGTGTCCTATCTTTGACCCTTTAATATCATCTGTTCAAGTCTTCACTTGTACTAGGACCCACTGGTGAAGAAACTTTCTGTGGGGATATATTTTCTAAGCACCAACACGTGGCTAAGGTGACGCCGACGTATTAGCCGAGGTGCCACATGTCCTGGTCATGATGCCGAAGTTATCTCAGCTAGGCCGAGGTTATCTGCGAGGATACCGGAATCCGAGATAAGCGGATATGGGGGACAAGAGTCCTAGATTGGGAGAAGACTTCAGTTTGGGTAAAGATAAGACTCTTAGAGAGTTTATCTTAATCCCACTGGGAGTCCCAGATTAGCAGTAATTCTAAGTCCATTAGGGCTAGGCTCCTATTGGGACTAGGATTGTATTGGCTATAAAAGAGAGGCACCCCCATGGGTCTAAAGTATGCTTTTGATATTCTGCCTAGTGAGTTAAGCACTATTGATTATCTTTGAGAGATATTGAGTACTGACTTGATTATCGGAGTACCCCCGGGTGGACGAACCACCGCCGGAATCTTCTCTTTCTGTTGCAGGTCAGACATGTGTCATCTATTCTGTCGGTGTTCTTCAGTTGAGTACTAAGTTAGCAGTGTGGTCGGAAATTGACACACACAATTTGGCGCCGTCTGTGGGAAAGAAAGGAGAATAGATGGCCATCACCGTACAAGATCAACGTGTTGAAAACGACGAGTTTAGCGAAGATGGAGAGTCTGTCAACATAAACGGAATGAAGACCCTTCCAGAAGGGACGGTAAGACAAGGGGCATGAGCGCTCCCAAGGAGATGACATTCAAGTATAGAAGAGCTCAGCCTAAATGAGCAGATCCTGGATTTCAGGCCCCGGACCCCAGATCCCGAAAGACAAGATCTCGGCCTAAATAAGCAGGTCCGAGAAGAGAAGAGCTCAACCTGAGTGAGCAGATCCAAGATTCCAGAAGACAAGATCTCGGCACTTAAGTCCGAGAAGAAAAACGGCTCGCCGATGCGAGGCCGAGGTAATGATGAATAACTTAGACTCATAATATGGCAGAGTCGAATCTTGCATATAATGGAGTTGAACTAAGTTGGAGTAACATAGGCTTGCCATGTCGGCAGAATCAAACTCAGGTTGAAACCAAGTAAGATCAACAGAGAAATCAAGGCTAACAACCTCGGCTTGAAACCAACTTCGGCGGACAAGATCACATGCACAAGCTTAATGTGAACATAAGTCCACATTAGGGGGCAGAGAGTTATAAATGATGTTTAACACTTGTTGAAATTTGTAACAATTTACAAGTTGAAGTTACACCGAGATGATGTTTAACACTTGTTGAAATTTGTAGCAATTTACAAGTTGAAGTTAAACTGAGATTATTGTTTAACACTTATTGAAATTTGTAGCAATTTACAAATTGAAGTTAAACCGATGTTATGTTTAACACTTGTTGAAATTTGTAGCAATTTACAAGTTGAAGTTAAACCGAGAGCATTGTTTAACACTTGTTACTTGAGAAAAATTTACAAGTTAAAATTAAACCGAGATTATGTATGACAGCTCATACGTGTGAACGGGTTCTTGAAATTCTTGTTCTTTAAAGAGACATGTCGGCTTTAACAATGATTTCGGCTGCGATACTTTAAGCCGACATACTGGAAAGTACCGATATAGGTTCCATCACCTCAAAATGCCGAGGTAATAGAACCTAGGGAGCAGTTGTGGGGATATATTTTCTAAGCACCAACACGTGGCCAAGGTGACGCCGACGTATTAGCCGAGGTGCCACATGTCTTGGTCATGATGCCGAAGTTATCTCGGCTAGGCCGAGGTTATCTGCGAGGATACCGGAATCCGAGATAAGCGGATATGGGGGACAAGAGTCCTAGATTAGGAGAAGATTTCAGTTTGGATAAAGATAAGACTCTTAGAAGGTTTATTCTAATCCCACTGGAAGTCCGAGATTAGTAGTAATCCTAAGTCCATTAGGGCTAGGCTCCTCTTGGGACTAGGATTGTATTGACTATAAAAGAGAGGCACCCCCATGGGTCTAAGGTATGCTTTTGATATTCTGCCTAGTGAGTTAAGCACTATTGATTATCTTTGAGAGATATTGAGTACTGACTTGATCATCGGAGTACCCCCGAATGGAAGAACCACCGCTAGAATCTTCTCTTTTTGTTACAGGTCAGACAGGTGTCATCTATTCTGCCGGTGTTCTCCAGTTGAGTACTAAGTTGGCAGTGTGGTCGGAAATTGACATACACACTTTCCTTCTCACCTTTCTTTATATTCATGTAACTGATTATGTTGGCGTATTTAAAAACAAAAATAAAAACAAAAACATTTACAATGATTCAATAGTTCAATGACTAAATATTCTTATATTTGAGTTTCGCTCATGTCTTTTGGACTTAATAGATTTGTATAATTTACAAGTAATTACATATTATTCTACTAAAGTAAGTTCAAAACCCTTGCTTAGTAAAATTTTGGCATAAAAATAAAATATTAAGTTGCCATTTGGCATTAGCTTTTTAGGTTTTTTTTTTTTTTTTTTTTTTTTTGAGTTAGGATTTTTTTAGTTTGGGATTAAAAAATTCATTTGATTTGACTTTTTTGACTTTTAGAGAAAAAGTCAAATAATTATAATTTGGATGTGACATTTTATCTTATTAACTTATTTAGCATATTTTGTCTTTTATATTTTTTTAAGTCAACTAAATTAGACAAACGAAAGCTAAAATAACACGACTTTAACTTTTGTTTTCATATTTTTTTTTTTTTCTTATACATCCTTGTCAACTCATGTCTTTTGGGCGCAATAGATTCATATAATTTACAAGTAATTACAGATTATTCTACTAAAGTAATTTCAAAACCCTTGCTTAGTAAAATTTCGGCATAAAAATAGAATACTGCTGTTTCGCATTAGCTTTTTAATTTTTTTTTTTTTTTTTGAGTTGAAACTTTTCTAGCTTGAGACTAAAAAGTTCGTTTGATTTGACTTTTTTGACTTTTAGAGAAAAAGTCAAATGATTATAATTTGAATGTGACATTTTATCTTATTAATTTATTTAACATATTTTGTCCTTTGTATTTTTTTAACTCAACTAAATTAGACAAACGAAAGCTAAAATAACACGATTTTAACTTTTGTTTTCATATATATATATTTTTTTATACATCCTTGTCAACTCATGTCTTTTGGGCGCAATAGATTCATATAATTTTACAAGTAATTACAGATTATTCTACTAAAGTAATTTCAAAACCCTTGCTTAGTAAAATTTCGGCATAAAAATAAAATATTAAGTTGCTGTTTGGCATTAGCTTTTTTAGTTTTTTTTTTTTTTTTTAGTTGAGACTTTTCTAGCTTGAGACTAAAAAGTTCGTTTGATTTGACTTTTTTGACTTTTAAAGATAAAGTCAAATGATTATAATTTAGATGTGATATTTAATCTTATTAACTTATTTAACATATTTTGTCTTTTGTATTTTTTTAACTCAACTAAATTAGACAAACGAAAACTAAAATAACACGACTTTAACTTTTGTTTTCATATATATATTTTTTTCTTATACGTCCTTGTCAACTCCATTTGATTAGAGAAAAAGAGAGAAGACTAATATAAAGACTAAGGCCAAGTTTAGGAAGTCCTAAATAATTCATCTTTTTATTTTTTTATTTTTTTTTATCACATCACCTCTCTATTTTTTTATACATCTTTTCATAAAAAGATAAAAAATCCACTTATTTAAGTCATCCCCACCAACCCCTAATATAAAGCCCAACTAATCCAATCCACATGCTATTTTTCAACTCTTCGTCCCATGTGCTTACATTGTCAAAATGGATTTGAAAAACAATTGCCAGCTAAGCATCCAAAGCCCAAAAATAAATAAATAAATAACAAATTTGAACTAGATGTTTGTACTTGATGACAAAGAGGCACTTATGACTTATACAAAAGTCTTCCCATGTGCATGTGATAGATGATTGATAATATCCCCATTCTAACCTTACTTATATAAAAGTCTTCCCATGTGCATGTAATAGATGATTGATAATATCCCCATTCTAACCCTTGATTTGAATTTTAGGATTTAATTTTTGTTAACATTAACCTTTGGAAATCTCGATACTCCAATAAAAAGCTTCAATTTTTTAGATGCATCTATGACATTTTTTGAAGGGTAGTGTTTGAATGTGCAAGTCGTCAATGTTGTGTTTGGTTGGGGGATTTGGAGAGGAATTTTGAAAGGGAAAGGGCAAAGGTGTGTGAAACTAAGTGAAATGTAGGTATATTTTATTCACATTTCACCTAATTTTCTCATTTCCCTTTCCAAATCCCTCGTCCAAATCCTCCAACCAAACACAACGGTAGGATTGCATACTATATGTAATTTAGGCATAAATCACTAGATCAAAGCAAATTAATCTTGACACTTTTTAGTAATCTGCTAAATAGGTTACCTTCAAAATAATTTATATACTAGAATCACATATATACATACTAAAAACCATAACATGATATAATTAATATCATAAATATATATATATATATATATAAATAATGCATACCATACACATATAAAAATAAAAATAAAAATTGAATTAAATTTCCACATTGTTCGGATCTTAGCACTACCAACCATTTTATTATTAATTTTTTTTTTCAAGGAGTGGAATAATAGATAAGAGTCACCTTATCCCACTTTCAAGAGGAAAGACAAATCCCTTATATTATCATTTTTAATATTTTTTAAAAAGTAAATTATACTTTTCACTCTATAACTTGACATTTGAATTTCAGTTTAGTTTTTATTGTTTTAATTTGAGTAGTTTAGTTCATATAATTTAAATTCAATTTTAATTTGATCATCATTCTATTCAAATCAGATATTAAAATTAATGATTTTGTAACTCATATCAATTTTGCTGAAATGTATACGTAGAAAAAATAAAATTTTATTTGGATGAAAAAATCATATTGTAACGGGATTTTTTTTTTGTGAATAATTGAAACGGGATTTAAAATGTAATAATCAAAGTCAAATATGGATTGAACTAGAAGGGAGAATAGTCTAATTTACTCTCTTAAAAATTAAAAATTAGTGTTGGAAAAAATAAATACAAAAAAAGTTATTTTTGAATTTGTAAAAATTATTTTGTCCTCCAAAAAAGAGTCATATAAAAATAATGAGGGTTTTTTATAAAAAAAAAAATTTAATTTTTTCACCAAATTAGTTTTAATAATTTTTAAAAAAGTCAATCCTCCAGACACAACCAAACAGGGTCCAGTTTTAGAATAGAATCTTGTTAGGTTTGGAAGAGGGGTTACTTATTGTTGTGCCAACTGTTCTGCCTTGATGTGAGGCTTATTGTGACTTATTTTATGATCCAAACAATTCATTTTGTAGGACTCGTTAAGTATTTCATTCATGTCAAAAATCATATTGATCGGATATTAATAACCACATTATCAAAATACATTTATCATAATAAAAAAAAAACAAACGATTTTCTTGTGAAAATAATATAAAAATTATGCACTCCGATCACGTGATTATCGATATCTAATCAATATAATTTTTCGTATGCATGAAATACTCAACGAGATCTACAAAATTAACAGTTTAAATTATAAAAATAGACTCGTAATAAGCGTCAACTGTTGTGCCAAGGATATAAGGGTTTAAGATATAAGATTAGTTTTAATATGAATGGTGATGAATTAAATACTCCCCGTATTGTAGATGCTTTTCAAACCAAAACATCTTCTATTATTTGATTAAATATCTAAAAAAAGAAAAACATAGAGAGAATTTGTTCACTCATTAACAAAGAAAAAAAACCATTTAAAAAAAAAAGGACTTGAGTTAGTGTTTACAAAAAAATATCACAATTTTTAGTTTTTGAGAATGTCCATATGTAACCGCAACTTATTTAACTTTAAAAAAATAAAATAAAATAATTGCCAAATAAATTTTGTGTCCACTAATTACATTCACAATTTCATATATAATTTTTAAAACCTAGGGGACTAAACAAACTAGGGACCCTCTTTCTTTCTTTCCCTTTTTTTTTATTTTTTATTTTTTGGTCAAGTTATTTAAATTTTGAGAGAGCTCCCACAAAGGGAAGGAAGAAGAGAGTAGCATAACCGGGGTTAGATCGGGTTTGCATTACATTGTAAAAATATATGTGTCATCTTAAATTCGATCTCGTCTGTCACTTGGTATAATTTGACTATCTTAAACTCCACTTTAAAAAACTTACGAAATTCTAAATTCATCCACGTAAACTATATGCATTTTATTGTTATTTGTTTTTTTCTTGGATGGCTATAATTGAGTTGACCAAGTGGGACAACTCAATGGAGTAATCGAGGAACCTTCCTAACATAACCCAAAGAGGAACACCTCATTGGATGAAAATGACTCCCATTATGGAGGCCCAGTTCAGATCATGGGCCTTTTGAAAGATTGTATTGATTATTGATATGTGGATCTCTAATTTTACCACCATGCAGCTTTTGGACCATCATCAATGGTTAAAATTACTTGTTAGAGTGTACAATGATGAAGTCTAACTCTCAGACTACAACAGTACAATGGATTAGCATCAAGGGAAAATTATAATTCAGTGTATATTTTAAAAAATTATTATTAATCAGTAATAAATTTTATAAATATTAATAATTAAATTTTTAAAATTTTCTCATTAATTTGTAAATGCCACCGAGTAGTAATTTCCCCTAATATCAATGGAGTTAGTCAAACTTCATAGGTGTTTGAAGAAAGTCAATCTAACCGGGCAAAGTTGAATTGGGTTGAGCACTCATTTGGAGCTAACATATTAATTTCATAAAATTCATTTTGTATATTAATTAATTGGGCTAGTTCAGTTAGCCACACTCCAATAAATTTTGAACTAAAAAGTCAAGAGTCAGTCGTTGCCAAAAAACAAGAATAATTATTTATTTCCCATTCTAGAGGTCTTTCTTTGGTTATTTGTTTCTTACCCATTATGAACTATTTTATGTAGGATGTTGGTGTAGGGATGCCAATACGTATTGTTAGACTTTCTTGAATAATTCATTGTCCAATTTGACACAACTGTCACAATATTTGTAAAATTGTAAGATCCTTCTATTGATTGACAAAAATAAATAAGTAAAAATCATGTTATATATCAATATATTAGTGACACGTCAAAGTAGTATCTAAAATTTGATATTTAATCACCTTAGCATTATTGTTTGAAATTTTTATTTCTTGGGCTTAATATTTTCTGCTCTAAAGTACTATATATGCCTCGTAAGGTTGGCAATTTTAAATTCTATGCACAGAAAAGTAAATCATTGATTTGCATTGGGAAGTGACCTATTGGATTGGGCCATAATTTTTTTGTGGACCATGTCTAAGTTGTTTTTTCTGTTGTTGGGTCATCAGTGTTGGGCTTGGCCCTCCTTACCAATAAGTCTTCTTCCAAATCATCATTTCACAAATACAAAGCACACATTTAAAAAATCTTAAATTAATAATAATAATAAAAAAACACAATTATTATGTTTTTCACTATCTTATTTGAATAAAAAATAAAAGGGGTCACAGGTCCTATAATAAGGACTTATGCACCATTAAAATCCCACAAATATTTGTGTATACCAAAAAGTCATCACTCCTTTATTCTTCTCTTTCTCTTGACTAGTGACCATTGGCCACTATCTCTTGCCACAATTGCTCATCCGCCTCACCTCCTTAGTTGTCAGTGAACCCCTCTCCATGTTCTCTTATACTCCCTTTGTCTTTTTTCGCTTAACATTGTTGACATAGACTCCATAATCATCGTTGTCTATCAGATTTAGACCAGATCTGATTAGATTTACATTAGATTCTACCAAATTTAAACTAAAAATAGTTGTCGGAATATAATCATCTTTATATGTCTATCTCCCTCATTCGATCTCTCACTTTTTATTCTTTTTCTCTGCAACATACTTTTTTTTCTTGTTTAAATGAAGAAAACTTTTAAGTTTTGAACAAATAATTTCTCAGTATTAATTATAGATCGTGAAAACTGAAAAATTTTACAGTTTTGAAAATATGCTTTTGTTTTTCTCCATGACTCTACCCTTTTTCTCCCCTTTATTAAATAACAAAATATATATATATATTGACAAACTGAAAAGTTACAAATCCTTAGAAACTACTGATCTGAGATCTCCGCCACCTCCATGATGTGAAATTCTATTTTGATAAATTGCAAATGAACAAACCGATAATTTTTACAATTTTGAAACTGCAAATTTATACAGTTTGATAAACAATAAATTCAAACTCCAAATTTTTACAATTTTGTGAACTGAAAATTATGTATGATCGGGCTTCTTTTTTTTTCTTTTTTTTTTTTCCCGTGTTCTGTGGTGTTGGAGAGGATATGGTTAATTTTTTTTTGTGCTTGCACTCTAATTTCTCCCTTTATTCTTTTTCTTTTTTTTCCCGATAATGTTCTCAACGTTCGGTGACGTTCTGGACATTCCAACAAATTTTCAGCAACTTTCCAGTGATGTTTTGAACTTTCCGGCAAGTTTTCGGTGATTGTCTGACGGAAGTCCAACAATGGTCTAGCAGTAATGGATGTGACAGCGACTGTGACAGTGGAACATAAGGGTATTTTGATCTTTAAATTTTAAAAAACAAACAGGACTCTTGGTGTACTAAGAAATCATGAGAACTTATTGGCACGCCCATCTCTCTAACATAACTTTTCAATCAGCCTTCCAAAATATAAAAATAAATAAATAATGTGATTTCTCACTTATTTTATTTGGTTATAGATAGATAAATTAGAGAAATAATATAAAGGGATGGTTTCTCTCCAGTACATATCAAGGCCCAACATCACCCTCTAATTGATTTTCCCAACTAGAGAGAAGCTTCTCCTATAATAGAAATGACGATGTCTGTGATCAAAACAACTTATCATCTTAAAACTTCATATTATGTACAAAGTTGTCTTTTACTTTTTTTTTATCTTTTTATTTTTTTTTTTTAACATGGAAAATTTTAGTTTTATAAAAAATTATTGAAAATTACAAAAAAAAAAAAACAAAAAAACAAAAAAACAAAAAAAACATAGTTTGACCCTTATAATAAAATAAATCCTAAATTTTTAATTTCATCAATTTAAATCCTAATTTTTTTATTTTATTTATTTTTCAATCCAAACCATTTGTGTATTTTTGTTTGATGGAAAAATAGGTAGTTTAGTTATTAAACTCAATAAAAAAAAATGGTATTCTAGTCATTTTATATAGGAAAATTTGTTAAGAAATCCACTTTCAAGTAGTTATATTTGAATTAGTTCATAACATATTCTTATATTCCAATAAGTCATATTATTTAGAGTTGGGTAACAAGTTGCTCGACCTGCACAACCTGCCCAATTAGACCTTATCTACAAGGTTTTGGGCAGTTTCGAGAGATAGATAAGGTCGGATGCGGGTTGAGTTTTAGATAAAATTGTGGGTTGACCTCCCACATGGGTTGTTCATTTTCTCAAACCTTTTTATCTCAATTTCATTATCTTTCCCCACTTATATGAAGCCTTTGTGCCTATTGAAAATACTAAAAACACAATGTCAGATGTAAAATAATAAAAACTTATACATATATATATATATATATTTTAAGTCCACTTGTAGTTGTCCCACATCAAAATAAAAATAAAAATAAATACATGAATCATTTTCAACTCCTATAAAAGGGTGGCAATCCTATCAATTTGCCTTAAGCAATATGTAATAAGCAAGCAATGGATAAATTGTATGTAAATTTACAAATTATTTACAAATAAAAATTGCTTGAAAGTAAAGCGCAAGTTTGACTTATGTTGTAATTGAACAAGTTGAATGAGTTACAAATTATTGAGCTTCATGAATAGCTTCAATTTATTTTATTTTATTTTTTGTGTGTGGTTATAATGAAATTTCAACCTGCACAACTGAATGCACCCACCCGCACAAACTACAAATCACATTGCGAGCGGTTGCGAGTCCAATTTTTTCAACCCACATGGTTGCGGGCAGGTCCAACCCACAACCTAAACCGACCGAAACCAGCCTGCAACCACCCCTACTATTATTTGGACATTTGATCCACTAAATTCTAATTCTCATATTTAAAAATTCTGGAGTGTTACAAAATCAAGGCTTATCATCACTTTTCAGTCTAAACATCAGTACATAGAGATGGCTCCTAAAAGTTATGAGCAATAGGATCAAAGTGGCAAGTCTCTCTCTTCTAACTCAACCACAATAACAAAGTGATCGAGTTGGGCAACTCCCGTTAAAACGGGCCCCCGATTAACAAGATTAAACACAAATGGTCACAGATACCTATAACGAGTCACAAGAACATAACAGTTCTACGAACTTGAATGTCAAACAAGAGTCTCACTATCATGTCCTACATTACTCGCTTCTCAAATAGATTCAACTACAAGGAATATAACTCTCAGTCGCCTCAAGACAGAAATTGAACTCCCACAACACATACAACTACTAAGAAACAATTAAATACAATGGAGTATTCTCTAAGACTTAACAAACCATCCTGGAATTTAAATCGATTCAACTAGCCCAATGGCAAGGAAAAGTGAACTTAGTTCTTGAAGCTACCCAAATTGCATAACGATGATACCAATTTTCTCTCCTAATTGCATATGGTCAAAACAACCTAAAACTTAGATTACACCATTGAATCATCACTCTCATTGAGGCATCCCAAACTAGGCAAATCAACCAAACACAAGATGCTCACAAAAGAAAAACACAATCATAGAGCAAGACTAGCTCATTCCCATAAATAACTCTCTTACCAACATTTTGTTATGGACGATTAGGTCCATAACAAAATTTTGATTTCAACAGAATAAGGTCTTACTGTATAAGGGAAATTCCATTCCGAACTCTTTCCTCAATCAAGACATAACTAATGACTCTCAACCGTCCTTCAACCAATGACCCCATCACTCTTGCTGTGATGTCTCAACTCATCTCCAATTATAGAAATCACACACAACCAACCCGAGACATGCATCAATTACTTAACACAACTAGTCACTCCCGTCAATGACATAAGCGCGAACTAGTAAGTCTCATTGCTACGACTCATTTCCGAAGTCTTTGGCCTACTCACTTCTATCCAAAATATAAGGTACAATCGCGAGTTATAATACCACCCACGTTAAGGGGATTTCTTACACCAACAACGGTAAATTCAAAATAATTTCCCAGATTTGTAAAGGATAGGAGCGTCTCCTATCAATTTATTTTCTTTTCAACGAGAGATCTGGCAAAAATATTCTTTGAGGGTAGCATTGCGACAAGTATGATGAAATGAGGAAAATTGGAATAAGGAATCATCCCCTGTCAAGCGAACTTAAACATCTCTTAATCAAAATTACTAGTAATCGTTCAAGGTCAAATGCACCTAACTTAACTCAATAATAATGCCAGATCAAAATATTAACTCCAAAATTTTTTACCTCACCTACAATGGTACAAGAGTTTCAATATGAAAAGTCCACAACTATCACAACATAGACGTAAAGCAATTCTTAAAATTAAAAGGCAGGTAACACAAGCTAATCTCCATTTCAATTGTATGAACACACCGACACCACACATCAAACTTACTCCGACATATTCACGTGTACCTTCGATCTTAAAAGGATCTTAACTTGTAATGGTAATTATAGAGGATAACACCAATCATTGTTAGTGGATCAAGATAATTTCTATGAAAATACCAAAGTACGCTAACCATTCGACAACCATCCACACTCGGCACCAAGCACTGACAACACCCTAACACTATTCACCCTCACTTGGGATTTCTACACCCTTCCACATATCCTTTAAGTCACAGCTGGACTCTTCGAGACCGAACTCTACAACTCTCATTCTTAAGTGGAAACATTATGATATTCATGCCTAAGTGGAAATCACACATTTTACAAGAAGATCAATAAGATTAATGATAAACTCACTACTCACCCCAATCCCAACATTTAAGGTAATCAGCACAAACACCACTCCAATCACTACATGATACAAATCTCACACTCCCTCTAAGGACATTCTCAATGATGTACCAAGAATTCTCACTACTACAGTAAGACTCCAATAGGTCATGCTATCCCAAACCATACACACTTAAGTGTTATGACTCTATCTTATAGTATTCCAAAACTAATCGCAACAAGCCACAATTTACTCATACCCAGAAACAAATCCAAATCAAAATAATGCCCGCAAGCCATCACTTGCTCAACTCACGAAACATACGAAACAATAAACAGATAAATAATATAAAACTAGAATTGCCAACCTCGACAACGATTTCTCAAATCATGAAAGTTTATAATACATTACAAGTCCATATCATTGAAATAAACAGACAAACGCATATATAAACAAGTAGTTAGTATGTCTTAACATTCCACAACATATCAGTTATAGAAATAGAATAACAACACAAAATCACTCCGTCGATCTCTACCAGTATCTCCATTCCTATCTAGACTACTAAGACTGGCTTCCTCAAACCCCAAGACATCTCGAATACTCTTACATCAAGGAGAATACTCTTATATCGAGGACAAAGAAGACTGATATGCCCTAATTGGCCACACTTGAAGCAAACACGGGACTCCTTAATTCATGACTGAGAAATTAACCCCCATAAGGCCCTTGAAGCATGGCCTGCTTAGTTCTGATACTGGTATTATCCCTGACCGGAAGGATATGTTTGAGTTTAATTGGGTTCTGAAACACCCAAAGACATTACGTGATGAGGGAAAAAATGCCTAATATGGCCTGACTGGTTACACGTAGATCAAGTATATGATCATTTATTAAGTGGTTAGTTCAAAATCGGATTAAGTAATAGTTGTAGTGGTTGTTCCCCTTGTGAGAACTCGATCACCTTGAGCCTCAATTGACTAGATGGTTCTGGAGGTACAAATGTTGGTTAGGTTTGTAATCTTGCTTTCCTCCTTTGCTGCTTACTAGGTCTATAGTACCCCTGAACTGTAGGAGTCGCCGATGTGGCCTCCTCCTTATTCCAACCCATATCTGTAACCATAGCCTCTACATGGGATGTCGCCTTTACAAGCATGCAATAACTTCTATGCAAGTATCCGACAACCTTTCCCTGAATATCATCATATAACCTCATCTCAAACTCACAACAATGAAGCTCATCTATTGCTACCAACTTCGGAGCAAACCTCGATAGATCAGTAAACCTCACTTCAAACTGTGCCAGAGGTGTGGCACCTTGGCGCAACTCATCAAATTGTTTCCTCAATCGTTCCCATGTAGAAGGAGGAGAATACACATGTCCTCGCCTAGACATCCTAACCAAGAATAAGCAATAATGAAGCTCATCTATTGCTACTAACTTCGGAGCAAACCTCGATAGATCAGTAAACCTCGCTTCAAACTGTGCCAGAGGTGTGGCACCTTGGCGCAACTCATCAAATTGTTTCCTCAATCGTTCCCACATAGAAGGAGGAGAATACACATGTCCTCGTCTAGACATCCTAACAAAGAATAAGTACAACTGATTTAATACCAAGTAAATGTGTTCATAACTGAGTCTTACAAATGTAACAACCCCGACCTCTAATTAACGTTGATCCATGATTAATTATGCCTAATTAGTAATTAAGGCAAAATTCTGAATTAAAACGCATGTGTGTGTTGCATTGTTGTGTTTATATATGTTAGGAATAGAAAGATTTGTTCATGTTTTAGTTTCGAATTGCAAATTGAAAGCCTTATCGGCGACTGATTCAGGAATTGATTAGTGTTATGTGCTAATTAGGATTTATATGATTTTATGGTAAATTTAATTAAAATCCAATTTGGAATGATTCAATCAGATTAAATAATGTTAAACTAATTGAACCTAGGTAATTGCACTTGTGCCATTGAGTGGTTTAATTCAAGGCCACTACTTCTCACACTTTACATTTGTTTAGTATCATTCTTCATTTCCTCAGACCAAACCGTGAGAGAGAGGGTGCATAGGGGAAAATTGAATTCTTCTAGGAATTTTGCTTGAATTTGGAAGGAATTGAAGAAACTTTGATGAATTGTTCATTTGCTCAAGAACCTTGCTTAAGTAAAGCTTAATTGAAAAGCCTAGGTAAGAACTCAACCCTTTAATCTTGTTTTTGGGCCACCTAGAGCTTAGGTATGAATGAAATAGGTGAATTCATAGGTTAATTAAGCTAGAATTTGTAATAGTCAAGTGAATTCATACACTGTAGACACCCCATTTTTGACCGACCTTAAGGCTCAGATGTCACTGATTGAGCGATTGGTGATATTGCATATTGTGTTCGTTCTGAGGTTGCGGAGTCACGGCTGCGAGCCTTGCCTCCGGACTTCCGGACTCTTTTGTGCCTTGCCTCGGTTTGCGAACCAGGTCTTGTTTTCTCTGTTTTCTCTTCCCGAAGGGAGGGAGAGGTCTCGTAGATCATCTCTCAGTGGCCGTAGGCTACGTTTCGTGGTCGTAGGCCATTTTTCCCATTTCGGAGCTTGGTTCCCGGTTTTCGGCGCCGTCGGCCGTGTGCCTCGGTTCGGGACCGCTTAATCACCTCCGTTTGTTCTGGTTTTTGGCATACATCTTATTTACTCCCTTTTCGAGGGACATTGAGGCTCGAGAGACCAACTTCGTGGTCAAACGCCACCTTCGGTGCTTAACAGTCAGTTTTCGGGGCCTCGGGCTGCGTGTTTCGGCCCCCGAACCTTCGTTTTGCATCGGTTTCAGTTCATTTTTGGCAGGGACCTTATTTTCATGGTTAGGAAGCTTGTAGAAGGGTGGGAGGCCAGCAATTGTTCTGAAGGCTAGCTTTATTCCCTCATCGCTCTCCGTCGCCTGTTTTTTTCGCTAGAAAGCTGATGTTGACCATTCCCGGGCCACTTTCTTTGACCCTCAACCACATATTTGTGTTGTACACACCTGGGAGGCCACCAATATGCCATGGCCGGCCAGCAATTCATCCTGACCCTTTTGAACCCCTCTAAAAAGTTGGCTTTTCTCTCTCCTGGTTCACATTTTCAGGGTTTTTCTCCACATAATTGTGTTGTGCACACATGGGAGGCCACCAATATGGGGTGGCCGGCCAACAATTTTCATTGACCCTTTTGACCCTGGCCGGTCGGCCAGGGGAGGTGGCCGGCCGGCCACCTGAACCCTCAAAACCTGGCCGGCCTTGTTCCTCTCTACAGGTACATTACAGATATGCCCTCTTTTTCCCCCCAGATCCTGTATTCGGGGGGGGTCTTTTGGGAGGGAAATTTGAATTTGATTTTCCCCCCCTTTCCTCCACTCATTTGCCTATATAACCAGCACCCCCAGCTGCATTTTGGAAGGTTACAAAAACTTGTTTCAAGCTCTTGCATTCAACCTCTCTTCCTCTCTATTCCAACCCTCAAAACACCCTTGGTTCTTGGCCATTTCTATACCAATCCATAGCACCACATCTCCACACTCCATTCCAGCAACTTGAGGCTGTTTTTCAGAGGATAGGAGCACCATTTCTTGGTCCAAAGGCTGCTGGTTCATTGCTCTTCAAGGGTAAGCACACTTTTTCCCTTTTCTAGCATTTTCTTGGTTCATTTATAAGCCTTGCTTGAAAGCATTTTTGGGCTCTGACCCAAACTGTAAATAGTCATATTTTGAGCTCCTTTTCATGTTTGATTAAGGGTCTTTCTCTGTTTGAGGTCTCCTCCTCACCCTTTGTGTTTAAGCTCTCTTTTAGGCCTATTTTTGCATGATATTTTAGGCTTATTTGTGAGCTGTTTTGGACTTGTTCATAAACTGTGAAATGTCTTTTTTTGAGTCCCTCTTCAACTTTGTTGAAGGGCTCTCCTCTGTTTGAGGTCAGTTGCTACCACTTGTCTCTTTATCCCTCTTTTAGGCCTTTTTCTTGCATGATAGTTTAGCCCTATTTGTGATCATTTTCATGGCTTGATATAAACTGTAAAGTGCCATGTTTTGAGCCCCTCTTCAACTTTGTTGAAGGGATCTTTTCCATTTGGGGCCAGCTTCTGTCCCTTGTCTATAACCTCTCTTTTTGGGCCATTTTTGCATGATAGTTTAGCCCTATTTTTGTTCATTTTTGGGGTTTGTCATAAACTGAAAAATATTTTTTTTTAATCTCATCTTCAATTTTTTTTAAGGTTCCATTTTTGTTTGAGGTCACATGCTTCCTTGTATGCTTGATTCCTTCTCATTTTGAGCCTTACACCTAAGCTTTTGTGGCATGCTTTGTTTGGCCTTCTAGCCACTGGAATCCAGTGGATTTCCAGTGGCTTTGATGTTGTTTTGAGCCTCCAAATCAGAGGGGGGTGACCCCCTCTCACCTTGACTTGTTTGATGGCCATTTTGGCCTTTCAAAGAGACCCCTCTTTACATGTTTTTAAGCCACATTTCAGGGTCAATTTGATGAGTTTTGGGACTACCATATTTGATTTCCAGAGTTTTTTTGGTCATGCTTCATGTCTATCTTGCATGTGCTTAATAACCCCTTTGTATGCCCTCTAAAGGAGCCCCTCATTTGTGCATGTGTTGGCTGCATTTCCATGGTTATTTGGGCATATTTTTGCATGTTTTATTTACTGATTTTTGCTGGTTTGGTGAGTGCTCACTTGCTTCATGTAGTTGCCATGTAATCCATGTTTGATAGTCAAAATTGCATGCTATGTTAGGCCATCTTGCTAGCACCTTTTGGCCTTGTTTTGAACTAAGAAAGTTCATGTTTTGGGACTCCCTTGACTCTGTCTTCATGCTTCATGTTCAAATAGTGCATGCTTTGTATAGCTATAGGTCATTGCGCATGCCTAGTTTTGAGTTTCGGGGTTCATCTCACGCATCGGGTGCCGTATTGCCATGTTTCGGGGCTGTTTAGCATCATATTTTAGCGCTGAAATTTGCATGTTCATATGCCATATACCATGCCTTGCCATGCTTTGGTAGAGTGGCATTCGTGCCTTAGGATCGGTCCTCGGTTTGCGTGCATGTGTGCACGCATCTCGAGTGTCTCATTTTCATCTTATGGCCTCTAATGTGAGTGTGGCTGAGGTCCACTCATGTTAGTGTAAGCCCATATTGCATTGTGTATGCCATTTCATTTCATAGCATTGTGTATGTTAGATTGTATGTTAGCGCATTGTGTATACCATGTTACCTCGTGCATCGCGTATGCCATCTCATAGCATTGTGCATGTTAGGTTGTATCTTAGATTGCATCCATGCATATCATGCATATTGCACTGTGCTTGGGATAGGAGTTAGCCCGAGCACGGGAACAAGAGATGTTTCGTACTCCAAGTGACGGAACGTGTCTCAATTCCCGATCACCGACACTCCGGATTATCCATGATGGAGTCTCAGTCTTGTTGTGTTTATATGTGCATTCATTTCATATTGAGTCGTGCAATTCGACTCCTCAGCCATCATGCATCGAGATGCGTGATTGGTGGCACGAGGATCGAGGCATGCATACATATGTGAAAATACATTGCTATGCCCCTCTCTTGCTCTCTGTTGCAGCAAATCAGAAATCAGCAGCTTTCAAAAGCCTTGCACAGCATTCCGACATCAATTGCAAACAGAGGCTAATTGGGGCATCGCGATGAATTCCCATGCCAAGCAACCCGAACATGCATCATTCATCATTCGGAGCAGAGTCGAGGCAGTCCCTAGCTTGCATGCTAGTTTACAGCTTTCCTAGTTTAATTTGTTAATTAATTAGGATTTTGTATTTATTCGAACTGTAACTATTTATTTGGGACTGTATATTATTTATTCGGACCCTCTGAGCGAGGGCAATGTTGCAATAAGTGTGCGTGCGTGTGATGTATGTCTTCCAACCCCACGTCTTTCTCCCTTTTATTTACCAGTTTATGATGGTTAGGTTAGGGCATGTTTCAATTAGCATACAGTATGATAGCATGTTTGCATTTATTCATCTGTCTTGCATGCATTGGGCTCGGCGCATCATACTAACTGCATTTGTATTTCAATTCCAAGTTGAATACTTGTTAGCTGTTGCATCTCATATGCCATGTCTAGAATAGCCGAGCCTGCTATAGTTGCATTTTTGCATGTGTTGCATTAGGCATTTCTGTATAGTTAGGATCATGCATGGATTTCTAATTAGCTTCTATTTTGGCTTGGAGTACTCGGTAAGTTTTATGCTTTAGCATCCTTGCATGCGTGTGAGTGACTGCCATGATAGCATGCTTACCATGAGGCTATGTGCTTATGTGATATAACTGCCTGAATGCCTGTGGGTGAAGGTTGGGTTATTTGGATTGGAACAATTCATTCACTGTGAGTTTTAAGCCCACTAGATAGTGGCAAAACCATCTTTTCTAAGCCCACTCGAGGGTGGCAAAAATCTGCATTTTAAGCCTACTTGTGAGTAGCAAACCGTTTTCAAAAACAAACATGAAATGTTTTGTTCCAATTCAGGCGATCCAGTCTATACTTGTATGCTGTGCGCATCACATAGTAAATCTAGGCTAATAACCGGAATAAGAATGCATAATGTTTTCAAAACTAGATATCATGATTAGTAGAGGCCGATCTTTGATCGGGCGAGCGGGGGTGCTCACGAAGTGACCTTCCCCAATCGTACCCAAGTTCCCGAGCCGAGGCAACTTTGGTGATGATGGACACGTGGCCTTAGGCAACGAGTCAGGGTTTCCTAAATTTCCCAAAATAAAATATTTAGGTGGCGACTCTGTATCTGGCAAAGCAATCCATGTTTGGCACTTCTCTCTAAAAATCTGTTTTCTCAAAACGATTTGCCGGATTTGGACTCTTTGGTTCAGATTAAGAACCGTGACAATTTTGAGTCCTGAACTGTAGTTGAGGCCCTTGGGCGTGTCTACATACATGCATGTACATGTCCTTGAATTTTGAAGTTGTTTTGCATAAAATTTCCACATGCATGTTTAGATTATGGTTGTAATCTTAGAATTTACCATGTTCTTGAGCTCAATCTTGCATTTGATCATGTTTTGGAGCATTAGAGTTCATGAGAACTCATGCATGTTATGTCCTTGCATCGTTCTTCAAGTTTCATTGATAATTGTGTTCAATTGGCATACTTCTGGGCTTTGATTTTGTAAAATAATCTTCAAAACATGTTGTTTAATGAGTTTTCATGTATTTCCTCAAGCTTTGGCCCAGAAAAATGGGTTTTGGATGCTTCAAAGTTGAATTTGAGCTTGGTGATCAAATCTGGAATTCCCAGAAATTTGATCCACGCTCGAGCGGGAAATTTCACGCTTGAGCGTGCACTCTGAGTACATGCACTTCTGCTCGAGCGACGAAGGTTACGCTCGAGCGTGAAATGCATATACCCAGAAGTTCTTGTGTTTTGCAGTCCGCTCGAGCGAGAGAATCCACGCTCGAGCGAAGGTCGAGCGTCCGTCGAGCATGAAAAACATGCAACCAGTACTTTCAAGAGTTTATAGTCCGCTCGAGCGGGGAAAGTCACGCTCGAGCGGAGCTTCATTGTCTGCATGTCCGCTCGAGCGGGGAAAGCCACGCTCGAGCGTGGACCTTATTTTCAGCAAGTTTCAAGAAATGTTTTCCAATGCATTCTTGCATCCTCATTCCATCTTAGGCATTCCTAGGCCATGTTTAAGATTCCACAATGGGAATTAAAGGTTAGAAACACACTAAGAGCCGACGAAGTAAGTTATGTACAATTAGAACGTGTGTTTCAACTGTGTGTCTGTTATGTGTTATGTAGGTCACGTGCCGCGTACCGTTTGACCAATCTGCTCCGTCTATCTGTCTCAAGGCCAACTATGAGTAATAACATAGTAAAGCTATGTTCAACCTTATTTATTTTCTGTATGATGAAATAAGAATTATTTTCTGAAATGTTATGTTTTGTACAATGAATGATTGTCCAATTTTTGATATGTATTCGTGACATCCTTAGTATCATGTGATATGTGTTGGTTGTTACCCGGTATCGGAGGTTCCATCATGGAGCTTAATCTGTCTACACTCTGTTACCCGTACCAGAGGCCCCATCATGGGGCTCAACGTGTTTATTCTCTGTTACCCAGATCTGGAGGTTCCTTTATGGAACTGGTTATTCGTAACCCCCATGTGTCTGCATCTGTTCTGTATCTGCTCTGTTAATACTAATGGATGTATCACGTATACTTAAGCATACCTCATGATTTCTGTATATGATCTAGACAAATTATGAATTTGATACGAAACTGAATTATGATTTCTGAACTTGTACGAACTCATTCATTGAAACCCCTTTACTCTATTATTGTTCACTGAGTTTTCGCTCACAGTTTATATTATGTATGTAGGTGAGCCGGCGAGTGATCAGGGTCAGAGTTGACGGTCTTCGTTTCTGTTTTTGTCAGCCAACTGTTGTGCCTCCCGAGGAGGTTCCGATCGAAGTCTAGTTACATGGCTGTTTTTGTATTTATACTAGTCTCTGTCTGTTTTGTAAAGTCAGGTCCTGGGAATCACACTTTTGTAAATGTTTTGTAAATATTGTTGTCCATCGACCGACATGTTTATGTATATGCAAGTTTTGAAACCTTCTGTCCTATGTATGTTATCACAGCTCATTGGACTTTATCTATTTTGTATAATTACTTCCACAGCCCCTTATTATGTGCTTATCTGTTAAGAGGCCTTTGGTAATCCACGAATTACTGGCCGGTTACGATGCTAAACCTACAGGGGCGGGTTTGGGTCGTGACAACAAATGAATAAGGCAAATAGCACGAAATTTCATTCCATACAAGCATTTAGTCACATAATCACAAACGATTTACACTCTCAAGATAAAATTGGTTCCATAAAACTTTAATAATTCTTATTAGAATGAATATTGATCAGGTGCCCTTCTAATAAAACTTCAAAGGATTTAATAGACGCCAATAACATCCTAAAAGTTTAATCATATACCCACTTAGTCACATAAGTATGTTATCACATATCAAATAGAACATTGAACATTTCCTAATTAGCGAAATGAACCCATTGTGGTAATAATCACTTCCCGCGAACCCCAAGTATTCAAACCCGATAGCTCTGATATCAAGTTGTAACGCCCAAAATTGTTAACATCTGATAACTCTAATTAACTCATCAATAATCCTTAATCCTCATTAATTATGAATCCTTCACAATTAATAATCATATATGTATATTTAAGACATTTATTTTAGAGATGTAAAGGTCCTGCATACCTTTATATATTCATAATTTCTAAGATAATAATTTACAACATGTAACGAGAATTCAACAGAAATTAAAACAAAATAATGCCCGTACGGGCTACACATTTCGAGGCTTAAGCTCGGTCACAAGTAAGTGGTTTTCTAACCATACAAATATAGTCATTGGCTTATCAAAATAAAACAACAAGATATAAGAGCCTCGTGCTCCGAAAACAATTCTCCACACCTCTACTTTGGCGGGACCACAATAGCTTTTTCTACAACAAATCCACTAGGGGTGTGCACAAAGCTCAGTAGAGAATTTTTAACAAAGTATATACATTTTATACAATCTCATGAGATGGATGCACATACTATGTCATGCTATGCTCAAAATAGTTTTTCTCTTTTGAAAATCTTATGCACAATGCTCGTTCAAAAATATAATCAATTTAATGATTTTCATATATCAATAAGGGATGGTAAATATGACTCAGGCAAATCCCAAAGGCTAGTGTCTGCAAGTAGGCATATCAAGTACTACCAAATCCTACCTTACCAGCTTCTAACCGGAGGGCTTAGGCACCCGCACGCGCACGTTTCTGGTCTTACACCAAGGGCACTCACACCAACTTAATTGTCAAACTACACCCCCTAATCGGATTTCCTATTGTATTTACCCCAAAATGGTTCAATAACAACATTCGATCCACAAAATCATTTCCTTTTCAAAAGTGATCTCAAGAATGCCAGTTCAAAAGAAAACAGTGAACACAAAATGAAATGCCAATGCAATATATACCTATATTAATACCTTGGATTTTCTCAATTTTCTTAATACTTTTTCATTTCATCCACACAATCTTCCATTGTGATCAAGTTTTACATATCTACTCAATATATATTCCAAGACTTAAATAAAACGCATCATCAAATACATTTATTTTCTCTTTTAATTAAAGAAATCTCAACATGATAATCATCATTCCCAATCTTGATCTTTTCAAGATAAGTATAACAATATATTTTTCACTGTATTCTCAACATCAATTTCTCTCTCATATGGAATTTCTGCAAAAGGAATGAATTTATCAATTTCTTCATTATTTCTCAAAAATGAATCTCAACAATTCATGATTTCACAAAATTTTAACCTTTTTTTTTTCCCCAAAATTTCAAAATCTGGGGTTTTTACAAATATATATACATATATATAGAGTTTCTCATTTTGAAAGATTTTAATTAGAAACCCCAACTATCTTACAACTCATATTTTTAATCAATACAACATTTTTCTCAACTTCCTCAAGCCTAGGGTTTTCACAAAATCATGGTTTCCTCATTTTTCTTAAAACGGTTGTTGCTCATAAAACTCCCAAAACATTCTCATAGTTCATAAATTAAAAGATTTGGAGAACGATTTGAGAAAATCCCTTTCTGAGCAAAACACAATTTCATAAAAATCAAACCCTGACTCAACACACTCCAAACAATATCAAAATAACCATTGACTTGCAAAAAGTATGCATAACTTAAACAAAATCCCTATCTCAAGCTATAGGAAGAAGATAAGAAGAAAACCCCAAATTTGACGGCGTTGGAAATCGATCTTCACTGCACAAAATGAACCTCTTAATGAGCTCTCCAAACTTCCCCAAAGGACTAGGGTCAAAATCATAATGGATTGGGAGTAATCAAAGAAATAGTGAGTTTTGGTGAGATTAGGTAGAAAGAATGATGAAAAAAGATGAGTATAGATATATATATATATAAGGGAAAAGTGAAGGGTAAGAAAAAAAGGATCAAATTTTATAAGAAAGTGACTTAAATTTTGAAGCTGAATCTGACATTTCCGCATGTGCTTTTTTTCAAAATACAATCCCAGAAAGTCAATCCTTCACCGCACGTACAGCCCTTCTTCCTGCACGTGCGGCTCTTTACCCACACATGTGGTTTTGTTTACTGAACAAGTTTACCAAGATAAGCTAGGTGTTCTCCACCCTAGTTCTGTCTCCACACTCGAAACAAGAAATTTCCAAACTTAAAAATAGGTTAGGAAAAACCACACGCGAAAATCACAAAGTGTGACGAACTCACATAGCTGATGAACTCACTAGACGCATCACATTTATTATTTGTTCAATTTGTTCACTTTTCTATTATCTATCTGTTCAATTTTTTTATATGTTTAATAAATAAAAAATTATCTATTTAATTTTTTTTTTATCTATTCAAATGTTAAACATATTTTATTATCTACTCAAATTTTGAACAGATCTGTCATATCTGTCATTTTTTTTTTTAATTTGTTGCAATATGTTTTATCATCATCAACATCAACAACAACAACAACAACAACAATAACAAACATAAGCAGATTTGAGCCAATAATTTAAAAAAGAAAATACAACAAAAACAAATGGATTTGAAGAGTATCAATAGATCAGTTCAAATCATTACACTGATCACTTGTTTCTTGATATTTCTCTCTCATTTAGATCTCAAAACAATTATACAGATCTCTATAGTTAGATCATCTCAAAGGATAAATCTCTAATTCTCCATCAAAATCTCAAAGAAAAACTCTTTAGATCTTATATATATATACATACATACATCTATAAATCTTATACATACATATATATTTGGTACATATATATATATTATATAGGTCATAATTTCGAAACCTCGAGTTGTGGTGATAGCACCAAGCACGATTTGGAAGGCGATTGGGACAATGAAGAACCAAACAAGCATCAACATCGTGAAAGTGGCAAGCAATGTAGCGCCAGACCTAGAGGTCTTGATTGTGAAGGCCATAAGCCACACTTTGTAGTCTATATATATATATATATATAGAGAGAGAGAGAAAGAAAGCTCTATATACACACAACTTTCAGTAGATCCATCATGGTGGTGGCACTGGATGGCGATACAGATTTTTGTAGCGATTGTGGTGAAGAAGGGCTGCCAGTGCTGGTGCTTCATGACTCTGGTCCTTATCATTGTAGAAAATAGAGTATGATTGTAAGAGTGAAAGTGAGTGTACTTAGTATGAGTAATATCTTGGATGCATTGTCTGATCTGCTACCAAAAGTGTAACCCTTTGTAATTTTTCTTTTCTTTGTACTCTTATATTTCTGAATTTAATATAAGTGTAATGTTTGTTTATTATGCTTTTGATTTCTGAATTACGTATTGAGATTAATGATAACATTCAATATATTCCTGATTTATAAGAAGAATTATCTAATCTAAGATTGTTATTGTCTCTTGCATCAGAACAATCAATTATTAATTATAGTCAAAGAATTTCTACATTAAAAAGAAAAATCAAAGATGAATAAGCTTCTCTAAACTGCCTTCAAAAACAGTTACAATCTTTAATTTGCATCTAATTTGAATCACCAAAATTATATACCTAGGTCTCCTGTTGGTATCAGAGCCAAGCTAGTCTAGAGATGATTTTAATTTCTTCCCATTTAACCGATGTGGCACCCAAGTCGCAAAAGCTTGTAAGCCATTAGGTTGTTAAGCAAGAGGCCGCTGTTGACCATTTGAGTTTAGGCAGAACCACCTATTGACAGCTACAATTATAATGGCAAGATGATTTAAATCATTCTTTAATCTAGTCTCTAGCGAAGGTTCCTCAATGAAACCAGTTATTATTAATCAAAGTAATTTAGAAATGGGTAAATTACATTGACACCCCTTGAGGTTTGGTCCAATTACTATCCACCCCCTGACATTTTGGAAATTACATTCTCACCCCTGTGGTTAATAGTCTCATTTCACAAACCCCATTGCTTATATAAAAGTAACAACTCCTAGTAGAAAAACAGAGGAAATTACATTAAAAAAAAAAAAGTAAAGAAAAGAGGGGAAAAAAAGAGAAAGTAAAGCAAAGCAAAAAAAGAGAGAGTGCACGAGTTCAATATTTTCATTCCGTCTAAATAATTACAATGACAGGGGGTTAGTGTAATTTCCCAAACGCCAAGGGGTGATATGTATTAAACCCAAACCTCAGGGAGTGTAAGTGTAATTTACCCTTTAGAAATAGAAAAGATTGAAGAGTGTCTTAAGAATTCGAACTACCCACCAAAGATATTGATTGTTTACATGATAAAAAATTCAAACTCAAACAAACTTATAAGATTAAAACTATTGAACAAACCTTACTTGTTACCCAAGATAATCAAAATTTCCAATTACTTGATTGCAACACAAATCTCAAATTCTAGAAAAAAAATTTAATTTCTTACATTTTGGTCATATCCAAGTAGGTGTCAAACCTATGATGCGTACGCATCTTAATAAGTCTGTCTTATGTATTTTTAGAGATATGTGACACCATGATAATAATGATTCATTGTTAGGTGTTATTAAATCTAGTCTTGCTCATGGACCTATTTATTTTGAACGTTTTCCAATTTTGAGGTATCATTAATAGATCCCACTATTCTCAAGACCCTTAATCTTAATATTCAAACCAAACATTACAAAATTGATTTCCCATATGGTTTGTTATCGTGTATATCTCAAGGCTATGGCCACTTGCTACCCTGGCTTTAAATATATTGCACCAAAACCCTAAACAATCCACAATTTTATTTCATGCTCACCAAGAGAATGCTGAGGTTATGGTTCCTCAAGTCATAACCTGGGAAGAGGTTTTACAAGCTGATGCTGAAGACGACGAAGATACGTGGGTAATTCCTAACACTGTCCCAGCTCTTACCTCTCAACCTCATACCAATCCAAACAGTATTTTCCAAAACCCAAACAATTCGGTTGTACTACGCTTCCAAAGATCCAGGTCAGTTCGTACCCAATCACAAATCTCTTCACAAACACCTTCCACAAGATATCATACTCCCGCACAAACTCCTCAACATTTTCATCGCCACTCCATTGACATACCTTTACATCCTACTCGTCGACAACCTAATCAAATTCCACATACAAACTATGTTGATTTTAGTCGCTTTCCTCAAGATATAGACTTTGACATCGATTCTTTATCAATCAACGTTATTCAAAATGATTTCACGATTAATCATGACTTACTCAAAAGAATACAATGCTCTTTATAATTCTTATAATAGAATTTATTTTAAGCGAAACCATACTACCACTCAATAACAAATTATTCGATTTGAATATTTTCTCACCTTACAACAATTAAACAACATATACCTTTCTTCCATTGGTATTTTCACCACTACTGTCCTCGTCACCAAATAATAATTTCTCAAAAACTCTTATCAGCTCATTTCAATGTCATCCAGAAAAACTGGCCTGTCCTTAGTGGCGAACCCATTCAATCTGTACATCCTCCTAGCAAAACTTGTATCCTTCGTGGTGCTGGTTTCTCCTTTTATGCTAAGCCTTATAATCGACCTCCTATGGATGGTACCCAATCCTCCAAAACGACCCCTTCAACAAGCTATGACAGTGGTCAAGTATATGAACAATTAAATTATACAAATATACATATCCAAACGATTGGTGAACAAACTACTCGATTGAAGAAAGAGTTCACAAACTTTATCCCTTTGTTCCTCCAGACCAAGCCCGACAACCTCCTTTAATTCGAAACCTACCATATCTGGCCTAATCTTTTACCAGTCCTTCAAATGAGTTCTTAGCAGAACTTAATAAACGAAAATACACACTTATCAAAGTTCTCAATGACAATGAACCAATCCATTATCCTACAATTGATACCTCTAATCCACCCACTCCTAAATGAGAAGGCAAAGACATGGCTGCTCATAGTGAAACAATCAATGTCCTACAAGATGATACAATGTAACAAGATGATATAATGTTACAAAATCAATATGAACAATTCACGTCAAATACTCCAACCCAAGTCCAAGAAACTTCAATGGTCTCTATCCAACCACCAATCCAAAATTATTATCCTCAACCTACTCCAATTGACCTCCAATTGGAAGAACGACATTTCAATGCTCCCTTTTCTTATTCCAGAAGTGATCTCCAAGAATGGAATATTGACGGAAAATCTGATTATCAGATCCTTAATTATTAATTAGACTATAAACTTTTACTAGTTAATTTACATGTGTGAATGTAAGAACGTATGCATGTTTCACAAGATTGTTGTACTTAGATGACCATTAATCCAATGTTCAACATATATGCAGTTGAAATTTTGTGAAAGTTTTACCTAAGTTTACCTAACGAATCATGTCTTCACATAAGATTATTTTATGAAAACCTTAATTTTTAATAAAATTTCTAAGACAAGAAATCTAATTTGACTTTTCAATGCATCGAGGCTATTCACATGATTTCAATCATTGAGTAAACCTTTTTAAAATTTATTTTAAAAAGAGAAAATTAATCATCAGTGCACCAGTGAAAAAGTTATTATATATTGATAAAGAATTTTATATCTTTAATTATTAATATTTATAAAATTTATTATTTATTTGTATTTTTTTTTTTAAGGGCTACCCTGTATTGAAATTTCCCTTTTTGAAAACAAGGTACGACAATCTTTCCACCAAAACCCAACCCCCGTAGTTCACCAACCTAACCACGGCGCCAAGCCCAACACCACCACATCATAACTACTCCACAGTTCAAGTCAATGACCTGTTTGGTATAACTTATTTTTAATTTTTAGTTTAATTTAAGTTATTTTGATATGTTTGTGTTGGCTACATATTTTGTAAAAGCCAATTACAATTCGACACGTGGCAGAATAGGGGTATTATGGGAAGAGTATTCAAGTCTTTGATCGCGGTCGTACACGTGGCGATGAGTATTGGTTCTTACGTGATCTGAGTAGTACTAGATCAGTAAGGGGATACGAGGTGACGTGGCTTCAACGGTTGCTCATATTCAAATTCAAATACAAGAGGGAAGCTTAACTGCAAGTGATGGCATAGTGGAACTACTTCTAAGGCAGCATGATCAACGATCATGGAGGAGCAGTTCGACGGTTTGAAGTGCAGTTCGAAGGTCATCCTTGACAAGTATAAATAGCAGGGAAGCCCAAAGAAAAAGACCCCCAGACTCAGATCATACAAACCAGTCTTTACTTCATATTTTCCTTTTCAGTTTTACATTTCCTGCAATTTAAATACTTGCACTTTAAATACCTGTTCTTTAAATACCCGCACTGTACTTCGATTCATAGGAGTAGTTTCAAGTAGATTCAAGTAGGCTGTTGCTGTAAACCTCTTCGAGGCTGAGTTTGGACCATTGTAAGTGTTCATTTTAATGAAATACTTCGATTGTTCTTCACATTAAACTGTTATTTCTTTTAATTTCTCCTAAGTCAAGCCACCAGTAAAAGTCCTCTTCATTGAGGCTGAAAGAACTATAACACAATCGTCTGATAATTGGTTGGCAATCATAATTTCTGTAAGGGCTGATTGATCCTTACTGGCACGCTCACATTCACTAAAATACCCTTCGAAAGCCAAAAAGCCAACAGTTTGGTTTAGCTTAATAATACAGCTTATACCTTTTTGTAAGTTAAAAATCAACTTATTCTTTGAGTGAGGAAGGAGAAGTTTAATTTATAAGTCAAAAATTAGTTTATATTCACAGTTATAAGTTATAAGCTATTAGGCTATAAGTTATAATCACTTTCCCACAACTCTACCAAACGGGCCAATATACCATAGCCAGGTGCCACAATTGTTGAGGGGAACAGTGTCATAAAGGAACAAAACAAGGTCCTTAATTGCTTCCTTTGAGAAAAAATTCAAATGTATGTTTACTGGGCAAAGCATAAAGATGAGATTTTCTCTGAGAAAGAACATTATGGGGTGTTTGGCAAGTTAGATTTTAGATTTTTTTTTTTTTGTTAAAATTTATAAAAAGATAAAATAAGTTAAAATAGTTAATAAGATAAAATGACATTATCTATAATCATTTCACTTTTTTTCTCACAAACATTACATTCAATTACAAAAAAATTCAATTATCTTTCCAAGCACAAAAATTTTAACCTATTAAAATAATCAAAAATTAAAGTAGCTACTAAAATTAAGGGGGATTGTAATCCATCGGACTGTTAGTCCTGGGATACATTGTCCCCGGACTATTTGGTTGGATTGGATTTGTATCCTATGTTTATTTAGTCATTGCATTAGATGTCTGGATTAGACTATTTTTAGTGAATCTAATGTTTAGTTAGACGGACTGGATAAGGATAAATGTTCAAAAGACTATTTTACCCTTATAATTTATAATTTATATTTAATATATAATTTTAAATTTGTAATCTATAATTTATAATTTATAATTTAACAACACTAAAAATTTTTAATTTATAAGGCCATAATTTATAATTTATTATTTTCAATTAAATTAAAATTTTAATATATAATTTATATTTTTTATTTAATATATAATTTAAATTAACAACACTAAAAAAATAATTTTATTTAATACATAAATTTAATTTTTTAACAACACTAAAAAAATTCAATTTACAAGGCCATAATTTTTAATTTATTTTTTAAATTAAATTTAAAATTTATATTTTTTATTTAATATATAATTTTCAATTAACAACACTAAAAAAATAATTTTATTTAATATATAAATTTAATTTTTTAACAACACTAAAAAAAATTTAATTTATAAGGCCATAATTTTTAATTTATTATTTTTAATTAAATTTAATTTATAATTTATAATTTATATTTTTTATTTAATATATAATTTTAAATTAACAACAAAAAAAAAATTATTTAATATATAAATTTAATTTTTAACAACACTAAAAAAATTATAATGCCATAATTTTTAATTTATTATTTTTAATTAAATTAAATTTACAATTTATAATTTATTATTTATATTTAATATATAATTTTAAATTAACAACACTAAAAAAATAATTTATAAATATTCAAAAGACTATTTTACTTTTTTCCAATTGTTTATTAAGTAATAGCATGAGGGTAAAATGGATATTTCACATATTAGTCCCGTAGGATACTAATCCCATGGAAATAATCTCACCCCTCCCCCTAGGATACAATAATCCCTTATATGAGGGACTAATAGTCCTACGGGACTATTAATCCAGAGTAAAAAAATTGAATCAAACAATGTACTATTAATCCGGATAGACTAATAGTCCAATCCCATGGAATAATCCCTCAAAACAAACACACTCTTACTATGGCCTATTTTGAGAAGTAAGTTAAAAGTCACTTCTCAACTTTTACCCATTTTCCTCTTTCACAAAAAAATTAAAAAATAACTTTTAACTATCTTCTTAAAACACCCTTACATTGGGCGTTTGTTTTTTCCAAATGGGATGGAAGAAGGTTTATTTTTCTTGCTTTCTCTTTAAGGGGGGTGACAGAGGATTCATCTTTCTTGCTTTCTCTTAAGATTTGGTCTGAGAATAAGTTATGGTAATAATTTTTTGGTTAAAATATTAGGGGTGTTTGGAAATTGGATTGGGCCAAAATAGCTAACTAAAAAATAAAATAAGTTAAAACAATTAATAAGGCAAATTTTTACATCCAACCTATAAGCATTTTACTTTTTCTCTTATAACTATTAAATCAACTAAAAAAAAAAAGCCAACTAACTTCTCAAATACAGCTATTTTAGTTAGGTTAAAATAATAATAAAAAAAAAAACCCAAATAGCCAACTTTCCAAACAAGGCTATTATGTGGGAAAAAAAAAAGGGGGGGGGGGGATTTTTGGTGAAAAGCCCCTTTTATGGGTTTTTTTTTTTTTTTTTTTTTGTGTGTGATGCCCACCGAATAAAATAATAGTTTCAAAAGTCCCTCAAATAAAAAAATATGATGAAAAAGCTGAAATACCCTTCCATATAATCCAAAACCCTCGTTGAACCATTTCTTTTCTTTTCTTTTCTTTTCTTTTATTTTCTATCTCCACATTACTGGTATCCTCTCTCTTCCCTTTATTTTATCTCTTTCTAAACCCTAAACCCTTTTGATCTCCATCTTCGATCCATCTCACAAAATCAAAATCTTGAAATCTTCCATTGAAATTCATCACCATCTCAGATTTGATACCTATGAACTCATGTTTGAGATCAATAATTTCAGATCTGAGATAAAATGACCTCATATATGTCAAAAAAATAATAAATTGATATATTATAATAGAAAATCGAGAGTTTTTTTGTTTGTTTGTTCATAGATCTAAAATAAAATTCGACTATAATTCATTTATCTAGTATGTACTCTGTTTTCACAACAGTAAAATTTTACTCTGGTTAATGAAAAATAAAGTTTATTCTCTTATGCATAGACAAACATTCAACAACACAGTAAAATTTTACTTTAAGATTCAGATTAAATTTTACTCTGAAATACAGTAAAATTTACTAGAAAACAAATCAGAAACTGCATAGACAAACATTCAACAACATAGTAAAATGTTACTTTCAATTCAGAGTAAATTTTACTCTGAAATAAAGTAAAATTTTACTTGAAGATTCAAAGTAAATTTTACTCTGAAGATTTAGAGTAAATTTTACCAGAAAACAAATCAGAAACTGCATAGACAAACATTCAACAACACAGTAAAATTTTACTTTCAATTCAGAGTAAATTTTACTCTGAAATACAGTAAAAATTTACTTTAATATTGTCACGACCCGCTCCCCGTACCCAAGGGATAAATATCGTGATGGCCAGTAACTGAGGTTACCTCCGGCCAATTCTTAACAAATTAATAAACGCGAGCGGAAGTAAAATTTAAGTAAGGGTACCAAAATAATCATTGGAGTTTCTATTTTTATTACAAAATGTACTAACCAAAAAGGCCGATATTTACATATAAAAAATATCATAAAAATGTTGTGTGTGTCTATTCCGCAGCCCCGTGTCTAAGACTTTCCAGAAGTTATTTCTGAATTGCATGTTTCTCGAAAATTGGTAAACAACTATAAGCACATGGCAGAGTGAGAAATATTATACCAAGAGTATAAGGGACACGAAATGACCATGGATAGTTAGTTAGGTCAAAACATTTAAGATAACTTAGTCGGAACAAATAATCCTTTAAGTAGCAAAACTGAGATTATGTAAACAAATCATTTAAGTGGCAGAAACTGAAATACAGATATTATGTAAATATATAATCATAACCACGGTACAGAACATAACAGAACAGAGGTCACATGAGTGACAGTCAGAACAAAGGTACGGATTCAAGAGGTGGCTCATACGGATTCTAGAGGTGGCTCCAACAATAGTGTAGCACTTAGCTCCGCACAGCACTTTGGTCCGCACAGAACAGAGATACGGATTCAAGAAGTGGCTCGTACGGATTCTAGAGGTGGTTTCCACAATAGTGTAGCACTTAGCTCCGCACAGCACTTTGGTCCGCACAGAACAGAGGTCAATGGATCCATGACAAATAGAGGACCACAAAGTGGTCAAACAGTGGCCAATAGTTATTTAAGTCCCCCAAGGCGTGAGACTCCCGTGGTGGTACTTACAAAACATAATTGTATATAAGGTTATAACCAAATATTCTTTAAAATATAAACAAACATATCCATGGGTTTCCTTTTAAGCAAATAGGGTTCAGAAATTAAACCACGTAACTGAAACCTTTATAAAACATAACTTTTATTAATATATTAATAAAACATAATTTGTGTAAAATAGATTTTGGTAAGTCAAAATATACGTAAAATATATTTTGGTAACTCAAGGTATAATATAACTCACATTAACTTTAATACCTTACCATTTCTTTCTACTATCAAAGACCCTCTCGACTTCCACTATTTTTCCTTCATTCCCTCTCTTTCTTTTCTTTCTCTTCTTTCTTTCTTTCTTCCTTTCTTTTCCTTTCTTCTTTTTCTTTCTTCTTTCTGTTTTCTCTCCAGGTGTGACACGCCTCCCTATTTATAGGGGAATAAGGCGTTACGTGACAGATTCGACAATGATTTTACAGATTCGTTCTTATCCTTAATAGATATTTAAGATAATTACCTTTTAACTTAATATTTTAATATAATTATATAAATAAATTAATTTTTAATTAAATTACACTTTATCTTATACTAACAAAAAATAATTATTTATTTTGCTATCACACCCATTATTATTATTATTTATATTTTGACCCCTAAACTTTTAATAATTATATTATTTTACAAAATTACGCATAATATATAATAAATTATATATTTTCCTAACTGCGATTAAATAATATTAATATAAATTCTACAGAATAGTTAAAAATCTGGGTTATTACAAAAATAAAGTAAAATTTTACTTGCATGTTAAGAAAACAGAATAGATAATATCAGAGTAAAATTTTACTCTCATTCTGTCAAACAAAAACAGAGCACAAACTAGAGTAAAATTTTACTCTCATTCTGTCAAACAAAAACAGAGTACAAATCAGAGTAAAATTTTACTTTCATTATGTCAAAAAAAAAAAAAAATAGAGCACACACCTGATTGAACTTGGCAAATCAACAAAAATAAATAAAAAAATAACAACAGATTTATACAGCTTTGCAACGTAATCTCTCATTTAATCGAAAGTGTTGATCTTGGATGGTGAGATCGTGTAGTGTTGACTAAGGGTGAGATCGTCGGCGGTGAGATCTTCAGACTTTGAGATTGTCTTCATGGATTTCATAGATCATCTTCACGTCGCAGATCGTCTTCAAGATCGATATGCATGAGCTGAGATTGTTCAAATATACGATATGATATATATATATATGAGGGCAATATGGTCAAAAAAAATATAAATTATAGAATATCCTTATTGAGCTGGGCTTCTCTTACTGAGGGGCTTTTTGAAGGAAAATTCATTGAGTTGCCCTTTATCTTAAAAAAAAGGCCCAAAAAAGGGGGTTTTACCAAAAATTCCGAAAAACATTAGATGTTTGGGATTTTTTTATTTAAAAAAAGTACAAAAAGTAGAGAAGAAATAAAATTTTTGACTTTTTTTTTTTTATATAATTTTTTGATAACTTTTTAACTATTTAAAAAAAATTTCAAACTTACCCTTAATCTCCCTTGGGTGTTTTTTTCCCTCACCTAAGATGCCATTTCCTCTCTTCTCCAATTCAATTTATGATTTGTGTTTTGATTTGGATTGCAATATGGGTTCTGATTGATGGTTTTTGCCACCAAGGGTAGGAAGAAAAAAGTGGATGACGAAATGACATATTTGAGGAGGCATGTTAAAAGATAATTTTTTTGATTTTTTTTTAAATGTGTAAAAAAATTAGATATGTGGTATGATTTTAAAAAATTAAAAAAAATAATAAACTCACATTTTTAAAAATAGGCCGAAGTCTTGTGTAAAAAAGAGATAATATTATTTTATTTATTTATTTAACTCACGAATTAAAGATAAAAAAAAGAAAATTAAGTATCATATGCATTATAATTTTTTAGAAATCTAATATAATTCTATCAAATTTCTAGGAGTTATTCTATTTTTTTTCTTCTTGGAAAATTTATGTAAGATAGTGTTTGGGAAGTTGGATTAAAATAATCGATAACGACAAAATAGACTCAAATAGTTAATAAGATAAAATATTATATTTAAATCATAATTATTTTATTTTTTCTTACAATTATCAAATCAATTAAAAAAAAATCAATTATCATTTTGAATATAATTTTTTTAACCAAGTTAAAATAACTAAAAAATTAAAATGTCAAATAAAATAATCTATTAAAAAATGAGGCCACATGTATTCGCCTAATTATACTTTCTCACCAATCATTCGGTTCCTTATATTCTTCAATATACTTCACATTTACGACCAATCATGATATTATACCCAATAATCACCCATTGTAGGTAGTATGAGGGCACCCGCATGTCATGTAAGCAAGTCTCCGCATTCACTTGAGGGTTGAGATGGAAAAGTGAGAGAGAGAGAGAGAGAGAGAGAGAGAGAGAGAACAAGCCAACAACCAAATTTGACTAGCAAATGACAACCAATCATGAAAAGAGCGCTTTTCTTGCAGGCTTTTGTTGTTGTTGTTAGTTTGAGGTTGCAGTAAAACTCGCTGCCCTCCTCAACCTACATCCCCTTTTTAACCCCCTTTCCACCATTTTTACAAATTTTTTTGTTTTTCATCAAGTGGACAACCCCACCATTATTCTGATTTTTTAATTCGCACCTCTATCATCAGACTTTGGTGGGGTCTTGATCGGACTCACCTGAAAAGCCATTATGGTGAATTTGGGTATTTTCATTGAATATTTTGGCTTGGATTGTCAATGATGTGATCCGGGGAAAGAGGGTCTAATTTTCCCGGAAAATCTGGAGGTGGGTGTCCACGATTTCTTGCTCTTGAGGAAAAATTTAGGAGAGGGTCTTGTGGGTTTTCATTTTTGAGGGCAATTTGGAGGTGGGTATCTAGTGTTTTGAATTTTCCGGGGAATTTGTTAGGCAGATTGGAACCTTTGATTATTGAGAGAAATTTTGGTTCTGAGTTTTTAATGTTTTTGCCAATTTTGGGAAATTTTAGGGAAAATTAGGAAGTGGGTATTGGAGGTTTTGAAATTTGACGAATAGGTATTTGATAATTTGATTGAAAGTCTACAAACTTTGTGAGCAAATAATTGATTTGTTTGTCGTATGGTTTGTTTGTTGGGTCTGTTGAAGTTATCGAGATCTTTAACCAACAATATATAGACAGTCCCATCAGATTTGGTTTTTCTATGAAAATTTTGTGAGGGGTTTATGGTTTTCAAAGGGCCTCTCTCTCTCTCTCTCCCCAGATTATTTTCTTGGATTTCTATCAGAGAACAGTGACATTCTGACAGTTTCACCCAATTGTTTTTGGATGTATATGCAAGTAAAGCTTTATTGTGGGTTTTACTTAGTTTGGTAGAACATAAAGAATTTCTGATTAGAGAAAAGTATCATGCATCTCTTTTCTCTTTCTTCCAATTCATTTCTATGATCCTTTGAATGGGTTAAGGATCATAGAATAAAAGTTGTTTGAATACATACCAGAAAATGTATATGTGTGGGGTCATAGCATTGCTTCATTTGTGAAACTTGAGAATCTTTGTGCAGCTAGAAAAGGAGACATATCTTTCTTCTCTCTTTCTTGAATTTCTGGGTTGTAAATATATTTGAGAGTCATGAGGTTTTTAAGTCTGGTGGGTAATTCCTTTGGATGCTCGGCATCTGGAGAACGCCTTGTTTCGGCTGCTAGAGATGGGGATCTTCAAGAAGCCAAAGCTTTATTGGAGTACAATCCCCGTCTTGCGAGGTATTCGACTTTTGGAGTTCGCAATTCACCCCTACATTACTCTGCAGCTCAAGGCCATCATGAGGTATCTCAAAGTTCATTCTTGTCTACAAATGTTTACAAAAAGATTTAAGTCAATTCTGAATTTATTGGTATTTTAATGATGATAATGGTTTAATTTTTCTTTTCTTCAGATTGTCTCTCTGTTGCTTGAGTCAGGGGTTGATATTAATCTCAGGAATTATCGTGGGCAGGTATGATGATCTTTGCTTGTCTGTCTCAGTGAAGTTATTGGTTCTTTCTGTGATTGGTTCTGTGTGTGAAGCCTTGTTACTGATACCATTTTCCTGACACTTTCTGAATACCCAAACAAGTTATCAATTGTTTAAATGCTAACAAATTCAAGAACTGTTCTCTTGATTCCCATGAACAGACTGCTTTAATGCAAGCTTGCCAATATGGTCACTGGGAGGTTGTTCAGACTCTGGTTCTCTTCAAAGCCAATGTATGAAGCATTCTAAGCCAGTTTTTTTTTTTTTTTTTGGTACTTGATTTACAATCAATAATTTAAATATTTTGGCTATAAGATTATCACACTTGGATATTGAATGTTAGATACACAGAGCGGATTATCTTAATGGAGGTACTGCACTCCACTTGGCTGCTTTGAATGGACATTCTCGATGCATTCGGCTTCTCATTACAGATTATATTCCTAGCATTCCTGATATCTGGAACATCTTAAGGAAAACCTCAAAAAATGAAGATTCTATCTCAGAATTCAATGAAGGGTAACTTCATGTCAAAGTCTGCTTGTACTTTTTCTTTTTATCTTTTTTGGAATAGTTTTTAGTTTCCAGAAAGCTAATGAAGGTTAACTTCATGTCAAAGTCTGCTTGTACTTTTTTTTTTTTTTTTTTAAGTTTCCTGAAAAGCTGATGCATTTATCCTTTTTAACTTTGTTTGCAACAGCGCACTCCTTCAGATAATTAATAAACCTGCTGACGGAGGCATCACTGCCCTTCATATGGCTGCATTGAACGGGCATGTTGAAACTGTGCAATTACTCCTGGACTTAGGAGCTTCTGTTTCTGAGATCACAATGGAAGATGGAACTACGATTGATTTAATTGGTAAATGCCTTCATTTTGTTTCTTTCTATTTAGTTATCATCATCTGTTATATCTAATTTAATGGTTATTACGGTTTTTAATATATTGGTAATATCAAGAATTCATTTAATATACCATGAATAATAAATTTATGCCTCAATATTGGTATGTTTGGGGCGACCAAAGAAATCACTGATTAGTCCTTCCATTCATGTTTTTTCTTTGTTTTGTCAATGACTTTTTATCTTACTAGTAAAGACTAAATGTCCTTATTGAAAAGTTAACCCTAAATATCGGAATAGACCTAGGAGGAAACTTATTTAGTTAGATGTTAGATTAAAATGAGATACCAAAAGAGTTTGACAGCTGAGGCATGTGATGTAGGAAACTCTCAAGTACGGTCAAATACTCTTTTTTGACGATTGAATGCACGGCTATAGTTATGCCCCTAGACATAAAATATGAAATTGAAAAATGAGGAAGTCTTTCACATCCAACTAGAACAATGAGTAACCTCCCCAGTTCGACTCTCCCTCTTCGAACAAACGCATCTTTCACATCCAACTGTTTTTTTT
This sequence comes from Camellia granthamiana, assembly GCA_036172215.1. Taxonomy (NCBI): domain Eukaryota; kingdom Viridiplantae; phylum Streptophyta; class Magnoliopsida; order Ericales; family Theaceae; genus Camellia; species Camellia granthamiana. The sequence goes on along the minus strand of CM069906.1, from coordinate 139,272,547 downwards.
TTTTTTTTTTTTTTTTTTTTTTTTGGGACATTGGCATCCCTATCTGTTACTATCATAGTGAAATAAATTTGTGACATGTGGAAGTAGTCATACTGTTGATTATCTTATTATGCCCAAGGCTAAGCCTCTTATTTGTCAAAGTAAAAAAAAGGGTTGCTTAAGGTTGAGCCTTTCACAGCTTGAAATGATTGGCTTCATTTTCATCATTTTAAAAGATCTTTTTATGTATAAGAAAAAAAAAAAATCATTTTGAAAGATCTTTTTGGCTCTCTGATTTTGATTTCTAGACTACAGGTTCAGCTATTATATGGGAGACAAAGAAACATGTAAATACCTCTTCGTAATGTGTCTGAGTCTGTAGAACTTGATACTTGAACTTCAGGTGTTTGTCTTGTGTAGAATGCTTTCCATCCCCATGGATTGCATAAACATTGCAGAACTTGTCTGAGCACAAAATTTGCCAAGGACTTGTCCACAGATTTTTAGCTAGAAACATGTGAATTTCAGTGGTGGTGCTCTCTCTATCTGTGTCCCCCACTCCCTCTCTCCTTCCGCTAGCTTCAGGCCTTTTGATTGAAAAAACTAATTCTGTTTACAACTTGGTATAGTCAGTTAACATTCTATTTCTAGTTTTATTTCTAGAGGTTGGTGACTTTTGAAATGCATGAGTGCTATTTTAACTCATTGTTGAACTTTTTTCGTGTGATTTGTCGGAACCATTATCAAATTCTAAATGGTTTTAGTCGAAGTACACATTTTGTCTTGCCTTGTAACTGGCATGCAATCTAATTATTGCCTTACATTAACCTGAAAAATTCTCTCTCAAAAACCGAAAAAGTTATAAAAAGTACACACCTCTTTCTCTCCATCATTCAATTATTTACTTTTCTTGTACACAGTTTTCTTTTTGCATTTTCTTTATTGTTTTTTCTCCATCCTTCTTTCTTTGTAAATCTCTCCATCTATTTCAATGTTTTATTCCTCTGTCTATAACACCACACTTTCTTCAGCTCAAACTCCTCCACCGTCATCACCTTGTCATCAACCACCCATCATCACCTCTATTACCTTGTGCTGCCACAACGACCAGAACGTCTCTCACAATGGGGCTCTTATCTATGCTAGACTCACTGCCAACCACCACCCTATATCACTTCCCAGCCATTGCATAACCACCTCCCTCACCTCTCCGCCACCACACAACCAAAAACCCTCTCTCTTCTGTCTCAACCACCTCTTCACCCATCGCCATTGCTCAGCCACCACCCCAACCGTGCACCACTCTCATACCCACTATGCATCACCTCTCCAATCTCCCCTTTTTCCTCACTAAATCTCTTTTATCTCTATCCAAAACCCAAACCTGCCACTTACGTTACATGGACTCTTCAACATAAATCAAATACCAATGTCGGACACCCAACACTTGGATAAGAGTGTGGGATATGGGATTGATACTTTCCATCGGACACTTTTTTATATATTTGTATTGAACACTATCATTATATGTATATATTGTTGTGTAATTGCTATAAAATGTGTACTATTTGGGCGTTATTTTCTAATTGCTATAAAATGAGTAAAATTCATTTTTGACACTATATGCTGTATATAATTTCATTTTATCACACATACTAGATGAAAAATATATAATATGATCCTTTTTTGTTAAGTCTGTGTACCCATAAATTTGAGGTTTGATGGGTCGTACCTCTAGATACGCACCTACATTTGACGCTTGTACCCGAGTCCATGCAGCATAGCCTATCACTAATTACCATAGTTGCCTAACTTTGCAGACCTACCATGGCAACTGACCCTCCTTGCCAATGCCCCCATTAGAGACCTTTTGCCTGAGGAGTGCTTGCAGTGAGAGAGGAGCAACAGATTGTGGAGCTAGGCTTAGGGTTTGAAGGGGAATGAGGAGTTGCCACATTGGCGGGGGAGTGATGAGCTGTGGTGGTGGCAGATGCTGGATGGGTCTTCACCAAAGGTGAAGAGTGGATAGAGGGTAGTGGAGGGGGAAGAGAGGGGTTGTGGTTGTGGCAAATGCAGAGGGGTACACTGGAGCCAGCGAGTAGAGAGAGAGTAGCAGGTAAAAGTATGTGTGTGGTAGTGTGGAGGAGGGAGGAGAGAGAGTGGATGTGGGAGGGAGGGAGAATTGGTTTGGAGAGTAGAGAAGAAAGATGAGAGAAACAAAGGAAAGCGGGACACTAAAGAGAGAAGATAGAGAAGTGCAGAGCACAACCGTCCTAACGCCTTAAATGAAAGCGTGCACTACTTCATTACGTGCATGATTGCTGCATGTTGAATAAGATAGAACTTTTGATCAACCTTCACCTCTGTGCTGGTTGAAGGGTTGCGTTCCCACGAAAACATTTTGTAGGACCCATCCAATTATGTTTTGGGCTGGATAACAAAAGTTGATAAGCAAACCTGAATGTTGGAGAAGAAATCTGACCATGAAATTTAAAATGAAATCAATCTAAGCCATTGTAACCAATTGTATCTCACAGACATTTTGAAAATGCGATCTGTTTTATTATATATATATTGACAAAAAATGTAAGATGAGTGCTCAAATTGGAAGTTTTGGTGTATTTTATTCAAATGAAATCATTTCTATTGACCCTTTTAGTTTGTTGTAATGTGTATTCTATAGAGATCATAAAACAAGAGAGATGATTAAGGATCCTTGTGTCAATTTCCAATTTTGCTAATCCAATGAAAGAGAGGAAGTCAACTTTCATGCTTTCATTAGGCTTTACTCATTTGCTTTCAGTATTCATTCGTATCAAACAATTGAATGAATTCAGTTTTTCAAAGTCAAACGATATTGTTGCTTTTGTTATTTAGGCGCACAGATTTGAAGATAAATTTTTTAGATGTAAATGTCTAGGTCTGCATAGATATGCGATTTAAGCTTCTGATTAGATATGCACTTAACAACCATAGCCATCAATTCAATTTTGTTATATAATTTTATTCAACACTGTCATTAAATGTATTTTTCATGTTGAACGATTACTTTTAAAATGAGTAAATTACCTTTTTTGACACTTTGTGTTACGTAAAACACCATTTGTCCTGCACCATATATTAAAATGAGAGAGAGAGAGAGAGAGAGAGAGAGAGAGAGAGAGAAGAGTAAATTACTTTTTTTGACACTTTGTGTTACGTAAAACACCATTTGTCCTACACCATATATTAAAATGACAGAGGCAGAGATGGCTATCATTTTTTTTCTTTTTCTTTTTTTAAGTGCTAAAATCATTTGTTAAGCCCTTTTGTTACAAGTTACAATATGTGGGTAAGATTCAATTAAATACTTAATAATTAAACCGCCCATCAATCTGGTATGGATCTACAGTTTTGTTACCAATCTTTTTTATTTCTTATAAAATTTCATTTTGTCACTTTGCAGGTGCAGGAAGCACACCCCTTCATTATGCTGCATGTGGTGGAAATGCACAATGTTGTCAGGTAAGTTTCTTTGTACTGCTTGAAGTTATTTATGTTGTTGGAATATAAGCTGAAATATTGGTAGTTTTTTTTGTCATATTCAGATTTTGGTTGCCAAGGGTGCCAGCCTGAGCGCCGAAAATGGAAATGGGTATGCATGTCATATACTCAGAGCACATGTATTTTGATGAGTTATAGTGATTTTGTAATGTCTTCTCATCATCATTATTATTATTATTATTATTATTATTATTATTATTATTATTATTATTATTATTTCTTTTTTGGCTTTAGCATTATTTGTTAATCACTATTAAATTTTGTAATGTCAAAGCATCTTATATTCTTTGATTAAACAAGTATGAGGTTTTTTTTCCCTTTTTTCAATTAAGCTATTGGTATATTTTGAATCATTTGTTAGCCATCATTTGGATCACTCTTAGATTGACTAGCAGGGTTGCTGCTTAAAGAATGACAAAACAAGATACTTACACTACTCTTTCCTTGAGCAAGACATAAAATAAAATAAATGTGATATTATTATCATGTCTACATTTTGATAGTGAGTGACATATGGCCTGTGCTTGTAACTAGCTTATGGGGACAAGGTAGTTAATCTTCCAATCTTACCATGCAGCATTTAATTCTCTAGTTCTGAGCATCTAAGCCATTGATATTTATGTTTTTCTGTCCAAATTACTCTCAAGTACCGTAATTGCATTAATGTTGATGAAGTGGTTGGAATGACTGAATCAGTATCTTTTATGCCTGATTTAGGAGATTCTAATCTAATGTGAGTGAACAATCGAATAAAGTCTATCTTAGGTCAAATTATGTGCAATGGAGATGTGCCAGGTGTTTCACATGATGAAATGCATGGGCAAGTTTTTATGTGTGCATGTCTTGTTGCAACTTACTGTTATCATTTTGCTTCTTTTTGTTTCATAGTATGTTGAAGCATCTTGCCATGTGGTATTCCTCTTTATGGGTTTGTAATATTACGGTATCCAATGTTTGTTTTGTATTTTTAAAGATGGACTCCCTTGATGGTCGCGCGCTCATGGCATAGAGATTGGCTTGAGGAAATTCTTAGCACACGGCCAGAAGACCAGCCTCAACTTCTTCCTTCACCATATTTATGTCTTCCTCTTTCGAGTATTGTCAAAATTGCTAGGTGAGCGGAGTTAACACCATTCTAGTTACAAATAAACTTCAATGCATCAACCTGTGCTCGGATTTATATAGAATAAATTTCATCCAGCATTTAAACCTTCGATTTCTTATTTCTGCCAGTTTTAGGTAAAGTTATTAACATTATTAACACCTCCAGGTTGCCAGCTTTTTCTTTTTGTTAAATCTCTGGATTTGGGTATCTTTAAGTTTGTTGCAAATGAATTTATGGGACATATTTTATAATATTTTGCTTAAAATGGAAAATTGGGTAATGTTGTCTAAGGAGACATGATAATTTGCAAGGAAATTTATGCCCGTCCATCCAAGGTTTCAAGTGTGCTCACTCCCCAACTGAGCCCACCCATCTTCACACGACACATGCTCTAGAGGAATTATTCATTGTCTTGTGAATATGAGATTTTTCATAACTATACTATGCTTCCTGTTTGAAATTCAGAACAATGCCGGACCACATTTGCCTACCAACATGCACATAAACTTACCTCCTTGTTACTCTGTCTAATCAGTAACTTCAAATCTTCATTTATACGTTAATCTGTTCTTCATATTGTCATTTTAGAGTTTTCTTGATATCTTCAAATTCAGCAAACAGAATAAACCTACAGAGAAGATTCCTAAGTATTAACGTCAAAAAAATGAAATAAATTTGGCTTTGGCTGATCTGCTTTCTTTTTTTTAGAACTACTTGTTTTCATACATAACAAAACAATTGGGTCTTTTGTCATTTGCAGAGAATGTGGATGGAGGTTCAGTGATAATACAACTGCATGCTTAGACCCTTGTGTTGTTTGTTTGGAAAGAAAGTGCACTGTAGCTGCGCAAGGTACATTCCCTTCAAAACTTGCAAACTAGCAGCATAAGGATTCTAATCGATGTTTTTGAGTAAATTTTTTTTTAAAAAAAGATGTTTGGATTCTTCCTAAACGTTAACATGTGAAATGATGCAGTTCAATGCCATCTAAATGTCAACATGTGACAGTATATATGTTGATGCTTCAATTTACATTAAGCAGCAAACTTGGGTGTGGATTTAGCTGCTTGTTTATCATTGTATTCTCATGACCTACTTTGAACCTATATTAACTGCTGTATTGATTTTTCCCTAAGAGATGAATCCATGTAAATCAAATATATGTTCTTGATAATAATGTTCTTTAAAATTGTCAATAAATAAAAGAATAATAAAATAGTTGAGTAGCTGCGTAATCACAGACTGGCAGAAGAGTTCATTGATTGTTGGGATTCTGTTGGATTAGTATCTGCTTGATATTACATACTGGTGATGAAAATAATGGTCAAAAGTTATGTGCAACAAACCTTTAAAGAAGAAAAGCCTAACATGTGAAAAGTGAAAACAACTTTGCTGAGTTGAAGCAGCTAAATATTTCTTGAATAGCTAGTACTTTTTCCAAAAAAAGGTACTAGTTGAAACTCTCAAGGTTTTTGTTTTACTAAATTATGTGAATGTTCTCTTGAATCAGCGAGATATTAGTTTTTGTGTGAGTGTGTGCACTAAATATAAATTTTCTAAATTTCTACACATTTTGAGTATTGTGAATTATTTCAAGTTGCAACCATATGTGCATTGTACAATGTAGACCTAATAATTCTAGAAAGACAATGTCATTCTTTGCTTTTGTTTTCTATATCTATTCCTCCTCTGAACCATTCTCTCTCTCTCTCTGTGCATTGGTAATTCATTTGCTGAGCTATTTGTGGCATCAAATAATAAACTAATCCATAATTTAGAACAGTGGAACTAAACTCTGGTTTTCTTTGCCTTGATTTCAAATGCTATATATATCTATCATTGGCCAACATATTTATTGGCTATGGTTTTAAATAAGAGTATTGGGATATATATCAGTATTGGCGATACATAGATGAATAATGGTATTGGAAGTCCAAAATCGCGATATGTAATGGCGATAGGATACATAACAGGGCTGTTATGTAAAACCCTGATATTGACATAAAATGCTTCTTGTTTCAGGTTGTGATCACGAATTCTGCACACGGTGTGCCCTCTACCTCTGTTCCACAAACAGCACCTCAACCACAGCTCACGGGCCCCCAGGCTCAATCGCGTGCCCTCTCTGCCGCCACGGAATAGTATCATTTTTCAAGCTTCCAGGCACCGGGCCACTACTTAAGGAGACAGCAAGAACAAGTTTGTCTTTATCACTATGTTCCTGCTCAACCGAGGGGCCAGAAACCGCTTCACTCGAAACCCCATTTTGCAAGCCAGACTTCCATTGCTCTCGAATTTCGCCACTTGGCTCTTCTTTCCGTTCCTTGAGCTGCCAACGGTTTCCGTCCGTGAAACTCAACCCTAGCCTTTGCATGGGAGCTCCGGACACAAGTCCTTCTCTGGTTCGTAGAACTAGCATTGACCAGAACTTGAGGAACCAAATCGCTAGGTGTTCAAGATCCAGCTTTAGGCGTTCGACTTCTGATAATGAGAACCGAAAATCATGGTTTTGCTCTTTCAATCAGTGCGTAGCGACCGGCAGCGGATGCTGAAAATATCCATATTGATATGTATTTTCACGAAAATGTTTGTCTTTTCTTTTGGCTTCTACCTGTCCATAATCTAAAGGTTTGATTTTTTTTTTTTTTTATGGTGAAAATTATTGGGTTTGTAAATACCAGACATTGAATACATGCTATTTGACAGAATCCTTTTGGACTAATTTGTTATATTTTTACCTTTCTCTCTCTGCGACTGCCTGAAAGTAAAATATTGGCCAATCCATATGAATATTGTATGAAAGATAACTTGGAAAATTTAATTATAATATTAATATATAAATTTGTTGGGCTAACTTTTAAGTTTTGCAGAAAAAATTTTGAGGTCTTTTTAACTGTTTTCATTCTTTTATATGCTCTATAATTTTTTGAGTTGCATAGACAAGTTTTTTTTTTTTTTTTGTCTTCTTTTAAATATTCCAAAAAAATGAAGCTATTTATGAAAAGAATAAAGCTTGAGGCATCGAATGGTTGAGGCTCGAATGCCTCCAATTTCATTTTTTTTAATTTTTTTTTGGCTGTGTTGGTTTGGTTGTTTCTTTCTTTTCTTTTCTTTTTCTTTTTTTTTTTCTTCTCTATTTGTTGGGCTTTGTTGCTTTGTCGTTTTTTTTTTTTTTTATTTTTTTTATTTTTTGGGGGCTATTTTGGTTTGGTTGTTTTTTTTTTTTTGAAGGGTGATTATGTGTAGTGGTGTACTAAAAAATTAAGTATCCTGTACCAATTCAGCCTGTGTTGTTTGATAAGGTGAGTGAGTTGGGTTGGATGAGTGGGTATAAAATTGACTGATCAGTTAAATTGTTGAGTGATAAAATTAATTAATCAGTTAGGTTGCTGGTTAAAATTTGTTAATTTCATATAGTTTTGTACGAGTCCCTGCGAGGAAATTGAAATATTCTCTCTTTTTTTTTTTTTTTGTTTGAAAGGTGGTTATGTTTAGGAGTATGTCAAAAAATTAGACATCTTGCACAAACTCAGTTTGTGTGGTATGATAAGGTGAGTGACTTGAGTTAGACTAGTTTAGTGATAAAATTGACTGATTAGTCAGACTGTTGATTAAAATTTATTAATTCCAAATAATCAATTAGGATAATGAATTGGTGCGAAATGTTTAGTTTTTTGGCACACTCCTTACACATAACCACTCTTTAAGAAAAAAAAAAAAAAAAAAAAAAAAAAAAAAAATCAACGCAACCTAACAAATAAAAAAACAAAAAAAAAAAGAATTCGAGACTTATTCGAGCCTCAGAATTCGAGGTGTCTAGCACTGCTATTATGAAAATAACTCACTTTTGAAACTATTTATCAAACTAACCATTTTTTTTGAAATCGCAGATTGAAGATCCACTTTCATCTTAAAATGACAAATTCAACCTGCGATTTTATGTGGACATAACCCTTTAGTGCTGGTTGACGTGAACCCATGCTGCGGCCATAACATGTGATTTTAAAATTGCATCTATTTGTAGTGAAATTAGATTTTGAAATTGCAATTTAATAATTAATACACTTGTGGAAAAAAAAATCAAGTTTCAGCATTGTATAGGTTGAAAAAAAAGAAAACAACTTTGTGTGGGTTAGTTTCCAATGAAAGTGGTACAAAGAAAGTAAAATTAATTAACAGCGTAACTAAATTTTTTTATTAATTACAAAAAATATAAGAAAATTTGAATGTGAACAACTTATTTATGGCTAAGATTTAAAATTTTTCTTTTTTCTTTTTTTTTTTTTCAAATTTTTCATCTGATTTAAAAGAGATTTTTATTGATAAATCCCATTTAGAAGTGTTTTAACCCAAGAAGTCCATGAAGGAATTTTTTAACCCATTTAGTTCAATGTATGTATAGTTTCATTCCATAAATTCATTTTTTTTGATTTACACTATTTTCTTGGACACTTATGCCTTTATATTTAATTTTGATACCTTTATAAATATTTTTTGAACGGTTAGCAATTTTATGATGTGAACATTTATATTTTAAAATTCACATTGGTAGGAATGTAAAATTGGCCCGTGGGCGGCCCGAAACCTGCCTGCGAGCTGGGGTGGGCCTGGCCCGTTGACAATGTGAATATTCACATTGACATGTTAACATTCACATTAATAGGAGTGTAAAATTGACCCGCGTCCCGTGATGGCGCGAAACCCGCCTGCGGCCCGAGCGCGGGCCCAGTCCGGCCCGTTGACAATGTGAATATTCACATTGACATGTTAACATTCACATTGATAAGAGTATAAAATTGGCCCGCGGCCCATGGACGGCCAAAAGCCCGCACACGGCCCGGGGTAGGCCAGGCCCGGCCAGGCCCGTTGACAATGTGAATATTCACATTGACATGTTAACATTCACATTGATAGGAGTGTAAAATTAGCCCGCGCCTTCTGGTTGCCCGAAACCCGCCCACGGCCCGTGGGTGGCCCGGGGCGGGCCCGGCTGTCACGACCCAAACCCGGCCCAATGGGTTTAGCACCGTAACCGGCCAGTAATCCGAGATTACCGAAGGCCTGCTTAACAGTAATACAGTAAAACAGAGTACAGGGCCTGGCGGAAGCCAATACAGTAAGTAAACCATGTCCAATGAGCTGTGACAGTCTGTATGCCAAAAAGATTTTTCATACATATTTACAGAGCAGTACATATATATACATGTCATTCAGTGAAACATGGACTTAATCCCTGCTCAACAGTACAGTAAACATTCAGTCTATACAATCCATTCGGTTATTACAAAGCAGTGAGACAGTGCAAAAAAGGGGAAATACTAAAACACCCCTAAGCCTTAACATGATAGGCTCGGAATCTCGCAGTGAGGCACATTGGTTGGCTTGACAAAACTGGAGTTTACTCCGACGCTTCTAGCTTTGATCCGGTGCCTGTACACCTACATATATATATGAGCAGTGAGCTAAAGCCCAGTGAATAACATAATGCGTAAAGGAGTTAAGAATGAATGTCCTTACAGTAATGAAAACAGTTCATTGATTCAGTATATCTGTCATTCAGTGATATGTGGTACATCCATTAGCACAGCAGTACAGTAAACGATAGGTCTTAAAAGACCGAACAACAATTGATGGCCATCAATCAGTAAACAGTAGTGGTTCCAACATGGGAACCGAGTCGATTAGACAAATCCACCCGTTCATAGACCGTCGGTGGGGCCATCCGTTTACAGACCGTCGATGGCAGAGATTTCTCAAACAGTAGCAGTAACAGTAAACAATAGTTGCTAAGGGTGCCACAGTACAGTTCAGAATATAGGACATACATTCGTACAGTCAACAATATCAATTCAGTAAACAGTTCAGTCCAGTATTTCAGAAGATAATCATTTGAACATATCTTTACACAATTGTTACTCACAGAGATTGGGCTACAGTAGGCTAGAGCGCGGTTCCTCGGAATGCCAACCCTATACAGTTAACAGATTGAACACACTCTAAGTTTCACAGTTGGGAAAGATAAACATTAACTCCCTATAATACCTCGGTGTGTTCTACATCTATATCCTCATTAAGATGTCTAAAACTAGGCCTAGGAATGCCTAGGATGGAATAAGGATGCAAAGATGTATTCAGAAAACATTTGCAGAATTTTCAGTGGAACAGAGTCCCGCTCGAGCGGAGGTTTCCCTGCTCGAGCGGACAAACAGACAAAGGTACCCGCTCGAGCGCCACTTTCCCCGCTCGAGCGTGTCACTCAATACTCCGCTCGAGCGGACTGATGAACAGTGCAAAGTACTGGATGCTCGATTTCTCCGCTCGAGCGCTATTTCTTCCGCTCGAGCGGACTGTAAAACAGTTCAAAGTACTGGGAGCTTGATTTCCCCGCTCGAGCGGACAACCAAAATTTGGAAATTCCAGATTTGTGTTCCAAGTTCGAAACTCAAATTTGATGCTCCCAATTCGATCCTTTTGGGCCCATTTTCTGGAAAACTCTTTTAAACACATAGAATAACATGTTTCAAAGCTCAATTTAAGAAATCAAAGCCCAAGGGTGTTTAATTCAAACTCAATTTCAAACCAATTTCATGAACATGCTATAAACATGATATGCATGAGTTTAAAACAATTCCAAGCCTCAATGCTAGCTCAAATGAGCCCAATTCTTTGAAAAACAAGATGACAACATGGTCCTAAGCATTAACATGGACATGCATGCAAAAATCCATGAAGAACAACCTCCCAACTTGACAATATGCACATGCATGCACCAATTGAGCTATAATTCAACATGTTTGAACTTAAAACATGAATTAACTCTATAATGAAGCATGAACCATGCAAGACTTAGCTCAATGTCAACAACAAGAAGATGAATTCCTTACCTAGAGTTCCAATCACAAGGTGAGGAAGCTTAACTTGACATTCTACACCCCAATTCTTCAAGATTCAAGCTAAATCCCCAAAGTTGAGTCCAAATCTCTCACTCTCTCTCTATTTCTCTTCTTGGTCGGTTGGGTGTGAGAAGATAACTGATCAAAATGTTTTGGTCAAGTGTATGCAAGCCCCTAAGTGTGTGAGGTAATGGGCCACTAAGTGGCAATTCCGTAATTAAGCCAAGGTTTGCAATATATCAACATTTAATCTAATTTAATCATACCAAATCACATTTTGATCAAATACACCATAAATTATATAAATTCTAATGGTTCCAAATCATCAATCAATTTACGGTTCGGCCGCCGATAAGGCCTTCAATTAGTAGTTTAAACATAAATCATGAACAGATAATGATCAATCAAACAGATAGAATATGCAATACAATAGTTATACTCAATCAATCAGTTTCAATTTCAGTCAGTCAGTTCAGTAATTTATTCGGTTCAATTATCAGTCATAATCAGTTCAGTTTAGCAGTAATCGGTACTTAATCGGTAAGCAGTATGAGGGTTGTTACAGTCTCCCCTCCTTAAAAAGAGTTTAGTCCTCTAAACTCGAGTTACCTTCATTCTGGAAGAAAACAGGGTTCAGTGGGAACAGTTCAGGATATCTCTTAGCCATGTCATCTTCCCTTTCCCAGGTGGCATACACACCACCATGGTTCTGCCAGTCAACTTTCACTAGCGGGATCTCCTTGTTTCTCAGTTTCTTGATCCGTCTATTTACAACGTGTATAGGCCTCTCCTCGTAAGTGTAGTCATCACTCAACACTATCCGAGTAGGCTCAATCACGTGGAATGGATCCCGGAGATAATCCCTCAACATCGAAATGTGGAAGACGTTATGCATATGCTCCATTTCAGGAGGGAGCGCAACTTGATACGCCACCGGATTGATTTTCTCAACAATCTCATACGGTCCGACATACCTCGGCGCTAACTTGCCCTTGACTCCAAAACGAGTCTGGCCTTTCATTGGTGTCACTTTCACAAAGACGTGATCACCTACTTCATACTCTCTGTTTCGCCTTCTGACATCTGCATAACTTTTCTGTCTACTCTGTGCAGTTTTCAGTCTCTGTTGTATCAGTTTCACTTTCTCGGTCGTTTCATACACAATCTCGGGCCCGAGCAAAGGCCCATCTCCAACTTCTGCCCAGCAAATCGGAGATCTACATTTTCTGCCATACAATGCCTCGAAAGGCGCCATACTAATACTCGAATGATAACTGTTGTTGTAGGCGAATTCAGCCAATGGCAAATGACTTTCCCAATTTCCCTGAAAATCAAGGACACACATTCTCAATAAATCCTCCAGAGTTTGGATGGTCCTCTCTGACTGGCCATCTGTCTGAGGATGATAGGCACTACTCAGTCTCAGTTCAGTCCCCAATGCAGTCTGTAGGCTTTGCCAAAACCTCGACGTAAACTTCGAATCCCTGTCAGAAACAATGGACACAGGCACTCCATGCAGTCTAACAATTTCATCAATATAGAGTATAGCCAATTTGTCCGCATTATAAATCGTCTTAACAGGTAAGAAGTGAGCAGATTTGGTCAGTCTATCAACAATGACCCAAATTGAATCCATACCTTTTCTGAAGCGAGGCAATCCAACGATAAAATCCATCGTGATATGCTCCCATTTCCACTCCGGTATGGGTAGGGGTTGCAGTAAGCCTGCGGGTCGCTGATGTTCCGCTTTGACTTGTTGGCAATGAAGACATTTTGACACAAAGTCGGCAATTTCCTTCTTCATCCCCGGCCACCAAAAGTTCAATTTCAAGTCTTGATACATTTTCGTATTCCCTGGGTGGATAGAAAATTTTGAGTTGTGGCCCTCTTGAAGAACTCTTCTTTTCAGTTCAGTGTCATTCGGTACACACAGTCTTCCTTGGAATTTCAGTACATCATTTTCAAATTTGAAGCCCGGTCTCGGTTTAGATTCTCTTTCTTCGATGATCTTCCTCAAGAAGTCATCCTGTTGCTGCTTCTCTTTAATCTCTTCAATCAGAGCCGGTTGAGCAGAAATAGCAGCTAAGGTTCCACCTTGCTCTCGCAAAACAATTTCAATTTCAGATTTTTCAAGGTCACAAAGCAACTCCTTCTGCCCGGTGAGTAAGCAAGCTAAGTTCCCAATCGATTTCCGGCTCAATGCATCGGCAACGGTGTTGGCTTTTCCCGGATGATACAGAATCTGTAGGTCATAGTCTTTAATCAGTTCTAGCCATCTCCGCTGTCTCATGTTCAATTCTTTCTGGGTGAAGAAATACTTCAGACTCTTGTGGTCGGTATATACTTCACATGTTGCCCCATACAGATAGTGACGCCAGATTTTC